>ML778702.1:1366743-1397389 GCA_009831015.1 Picea engelmannii
TTCCTTACGAGACCTCAGAGCGGCCAACGGAGCCGTTAAACTCGTCAGGGTGGTCCATACCAAACGGCTTGGGTTATTTAGACAACCCCGGACCGGTTCCACTCTCCCAGTTGATGGATGGACTGTTTCGCCCGTCAACACAATGTCAACAAGAACTTGAAAATATCTCAAGTGCTAGAAGACATTCTCAACAATCAAAATCCATGTTATAACAAGTCTAGACTAGGATACAAACAAATTAATTTTGAGAACGGTTCAAGCTCCATGACAAAAGAAGCATAACAAAAGAGTAATGTAGAAGTCACCAAAAGTCCCAAGCCTTCAAAGGAGAAAATTCATGTAATGGAAGAAGATCAGAAAATCATAGGAATGTGAAATCAACAATGAGCAATGGAGAGGAATGAATTCATAAGATATGTATTTCCAAGAAAACCTTCTACCTCTAGGCACCAAAGAAGTTTCAATCATTGTGAGGGAAACAATGGAAGAGAATATCACAATCATATAAGGAACGAATTCATAACGACTACATAACAAAGAGGATCATTTGCTCCTAGGTATCAAATTTTATTTCCTGGTTATTGTTTTACTTTTAATAACTTTGGACATAAAGTTGTAGATTGCAGAGCATATGGAAGAAATGTTCTAGTAATAGATGGTTACGTGGACCCTACATTATTGAATGTTACAATTTTCGCAACTATGGACACATAGATCGTGATTGTAGAAGCGTGATTAAGTTATCCATGAAGGAAAAAATTAATATCATGTACAAGAAGTTTTGTAGAAGAAAGAAAAAGAGATAAGAATAGGTGAACGAAGAGATCCTAGAGATCATACTCACGAGATTTACAAAGTTTCATAAAAAATCTACAAGAAAAGAAAAAGATGTCAAGATGAAGAATAATGATCTTGTTTGATAGTAGCTTCATATATTTTTATAATCCATCTAGATTGGAGACTCCCAGTATTGTGAATGTTGAAGAGGGGGTGTCTAGGAAACAAATATTATAGATTGGATAACTATCTTTTAGGAAGTTTGAAGTGTTTGTATTTTTTGGGAAGGCAGAATGACAGAATGTATCATGATAGATTCATTGATTAAGGATCATTTTTTGGAACACATATCCATGCAAATTCGATAATGTGTACTTGTTGCAGATATGTATAGTTTGATTAGTGGACATATTTGTTTCAGTTTGAGAAGAAGAAATATGTGGTGGTCAATTGCAAAAAATTTGAAGAATATCTTGGTGAAGTGGCATATTAGTCATTATTGTGTACAGTTGAGTAGCAGATTCATCAACATGTTTTGTGACACTTGGACAAAAATGAATTCATGAGATATTTGGCAAGTCTAGAAGACAATACTTGACATGAACTAGAGAGGATACATGACAGTGGATGAAAGAATGAGCTCAGAAGGAATTGCATAAATGAAGATGGAATTTTTGTAAAGCATATAACTCAGAAGAAAAGTGTATTGACAGGTGGAATCATCTAGTCACAAGAAGGCAAGCATTGAAAGGAACAACAATACAAGGGGAGATAAACCATCAAGAGGAGTTATATTGTTAAGAGAAGATTGTTGAATGATTATTTCATTGATGTCAGTGTAGTTAAGATGAAAATCCATGAAGGAACCTTAACATGAATTCTTTTAATACATGTCAATATATTACAACAACAGGAAGTACCAATGGACAAAAAACACCAAAACAAAGGAAAGAAAGCATATACAAGAATCCCCACATTGATCTACATGACATATTGCAAAAGAAGACAGGGGGAGACAAATTGTCAAAGGGAGTTACCCTTAATGACAAAGGGGGAGAGAAAGAACAAAAGAAAGAGAGAAATATCATAAACATGAAGATGGGGAGATTTTTTTTCAAAAGAAGGTATATTGTCAGGAGGAGTTACCCTTTTCCATTGATGTCAAAGGGGAGGGAGAAACATTAGAAGCATGAATATATGGGAAGAAATGGTCATAGGGAAAGAATGAGTGTTGAAATCAATGCCAGAGGAGGATATTGTTGGAATGTTTGTTTTCATTGATGTCAACCCTAGAAGAATCCCCAAAGTAAGTTATGCCAACCCTATAAGAATCCCCGAAGAAATTTTGGAAGATTCTATAAGTGATGGGTGTATTTGAAAAAGTATCCAAAGTGGTCTCCTTATGGCGTATCTTTAAGCATGGCCCTCACGGGAATACAATTTGAAGAAGTCTACAAGAAGACCTGGAAATATGGTTAAGTGGTTAAATCCCCATAAGTGTGGTCATGGAGACCAAAGTTGATTGAAGAAAAGAGTATGAAAGACATTGCAAATGCATGAAAAACATCCATTGATTGATAGTCCTTGTCAATCCATCTCCAATGGTAGGTGGAACGCCATGTAGTTCCTCACAGTTGAGGAGTTATTTCCTCTTAAATATGAATCCATGAATTATGGTCATGAATCCCCAAATCTAAGGTCAAGAAGTTATAAATTGCCCATAAAGTCAAGTAAAGGAGAAAAATTTGTTGCAAACAAGAAGTTATAGGTCAGCCCTAAAGTCAAGTAAAGGAGGTACTTGAAAAAGCATAAATACACATTAAGAACATCTCATTTTCATAATTAAGCCTTGTGATCTCTTATCAAAATATTTTTAGTTAATTTTACAGGGAAGATGATGTGAAGAAGGGAGAAATTCCAAGGGAAGATGAAGTCTTGTGATGACGTGTTCTAAGCTATGTTTTTTATAGGTCATCTTGCCATTTTTTCTATAACTTGTTTTCTATAATGATTCAGATATTGACACACGGAAGAAGTTCACAAGACATACCACCGTACTTGTGGTATGAATTTCATCTTTTCTTTTTTCTTTTGGAGATAGAATCTGTAGAAGATAGGGTTTTGTACTAGTCCTGTAACTAGTATCAAGCAGGTGTTTTGGGAAAAACAATCATAACTTATCCATAGAGGATTTGAATTCTATGAAATAAATTGCATTGGAAAGAGTACAATATTTAGTATTTTTTGTGTAATTTTCAGAATCCGATATCAAATATTGGGCTTGTGGCATGATGTACAAGTTTTCTCTCTAGAATAGGCTATAATTTAGGAAGGTCTGCCACATTCTCTATATCTCCTTTTCAATGATGATTCAAGAATAAAAACTTAAATGAATTTCAGAGAAGATATCATAAATTATTGGGTACAAGTTTAATACCTTGATTCATTACAAGTACAAATTCATAGTTGTTGGAAGTTAGGTTTTGTGACTAATCCATAAACTAGTCCCAAATAGGTGTTCGTGATAAATTTAAGAAGTTATATTGGGGTTTATATATGTGGACCCATGTGGATATAGGATATTTATGTCGACCTAGTTTCTAAGTGGACCTAGGTTGATGATGATGATGTATCATTTATGGTGTATCCATTTTTTATGATGATGATGTATCAACATCAGTGATAGTAGCCTTGACAGGTTGATGATGATGTATCAATATCAGTGATAGTGACAGTGGCACTGACAAGTTGATTCTCCATTTATATGTCAGGGAGGAAGGAAGTGGTAAGGAATGGGGGTTGTAGCATCCTTTCAGTTGGACATGGACAATCTAGGGAGTTGTATATTCCTTCAAGTTGGATCATGTAAACAAAGGATTGGTTCCTCCTTCTAGTTGGTTCTAGAGAATTTTGGAAGTTGGTGTTTCCTATGAATGTAATATTCTAGTATATAAGAAAAAATTATGTGGTTTTCTCCCATTTCAGTTTCCACGTAAAATTGTTGTGTATTGTATATCTTTGGTTATATGTTATGCATTGTTCATGATATCTTGAATGCAATAATAAAGTGATAAATTGTTGATAAGTTGATAATTACATGTTTTATTTAAAAGTGGCAAAAAGTGCACAATATTGATTCACTCCCCCTCTAAATGTTGGTGAATTTTCCAATAATGATGATGATATCATTGTTACATTCTTTGAAATACTGAAATATGCTTCCACCACCCCTCTCTTTGGATAGGGGTCAAGGTCTACCCAACAAGGGACAAAAATGTTACTGTCAAACTTGAAAGCAATGTATGGTATGTCAAATGTGTGTTTGTATGCACTTTCAAGGTAACTAGCCATTAAGTCCCTTATTTTTTTAAGGAATCTTGTCACACAATGAACATTGAAAATGGTTTATTTTATGCATGATTAATGACAGTGTACATTTATATTTCCCATTTATTATATGTTAATCAAAGATAAGGTACTTTTGAGTGATAATGTATTTCCTAATATCTATGCAAAGGAAAACAAAATCATGAAAAGGTTGGGTGTTGAGAACATATCATACCATGCATGTATGAATGATTGTATTATATATAGATATGTCAAAAATCTGGGCATGACATGTATCAAAAAAAAAATGGGGGGGTAAGACACATGGTCCTCCTGATAAGATATTGAGGCACGTGCATATACAAGGATTCATAGGCTCTTTCATTGGAAATAATTAGTCAGGTTGTAGGGGTGGCATGCCTCACATATAAGTGGGTCAATACTTATGTAAATCCCAATAGGTTCAATATCCATGAAGCATATAGAGGATACATGGACTAATAAATTCAAGGATGAATTAGGAATCCTATGATTGAGTAGAGCCATGGATGGATTTAAATCATATTCCCTCCAAAACAAAAACTATTCTATTTGGCCAACGGTAGTGATAAATAACAATATCCCCCCATGGTTGTCTATGAAGAATGAATATCTTATGTTGGCTCTTATAGTCCGAGGTAGAAGACAAGTGAAGAGAATGGATGTCTTAGTCCAATCATTGATCAATGAATTTAATAAATTATAGGAAGGGATACATGTATATGGTGTATCAATACCCATTGCAATGGAGAGGGATTCTACGTTTTATGGCATCTTCGCATACACCATGCATGATTATCTAGGGATAGGAGTTTTATATGGTAAGCATTCTTATTAATTCGTTTATATATGTAATGTTATTTCACATACTTAATTTGGTGAAACTATATTTTTGACACTAACTTGATTTGTATACAATAACATCGTAGGTATTGTAAAAAAATGCTATCATGGATATAAATGTTGTGGACCTTATATAAAGGCTAGGTGGTCAAAAAACCAATGAAATTTGATGTACGATTTGTTGGTGCAAAGTTGATCATACCAGGGTCCTTCTTAGGTTACCAACAAAAGGTACCGAGTAGTTTAGAGTGCTAGCATTTTCATCTTCTCTGGAGACAAGAAGTCTCACCTGAAGCGCAAGCAAAACAAGAAGATAGGGAAGGGAAAGGATAATACTTAGGTAGATCTCTAGAATCTTCAAGATTCACCATAGTCATGCGCAAGATGAACTAGCAAGTAGCAGATCTAAACCCATACATAAATAATAATAAATACAATGGATTTGCGACAACATTTGAAAACAACTATAACATATTGATCTTATCATACATGAAGAAGTAAAGTATCATGACAATTCATAGACAAAGACAAATAATTACACATAATATTTCAAAATTGTAGGTACTTCCATATATTATCATCAAAAGTGTTTCTCAGATAAAATCCAACAGATACAGTCATTACTCTATTACAATATTTTTTGGCTCCGAAATAATTCCTCAGAGCTCTATATACCCTCTTCCCCAGATGGATATTACAATAACATAACCTAAAATGGAGTGAATGATAATACCAACTAACCCTTTACAATAATATACATCTCGTATATATAATATAATTTGGATTTTATGGTTTGAGACTTCACATTCTTTCTTGTTCTTGTTCTGTTGTAACTTCTTTCTTCTTGATGGTGTTGCGTTGTCCTTCTTTCCAACTATTTTTTGTTTCCTCACTTGCTCTGCTATCCAACTCCTTTGTAGCTTGTGCAAATTTCTAACCAAAATTGGGACTATAGTATTTCTTGCGCGACTTCTAATAAACAAAACAAAGGGCCCAAGAGGCTCTGATGACAATCCTTGACTCATCCTCAAGTAAAGTCCTTGGCTCTTCTGTGGCTTCTGGGAGTGCATGTTTATTTCCTTTATCCTCTATCTCTTTTCTTCTTTCCTATTTTTCTGGAGCAATTTCTTCCTTCACCACTTCAAATGAAGGGCCCAACTCTGGAACCAATTCCAGGTCTCTCTTCCTTATATGTTGGAATTTGTCATCTTTATCCTTCCATTTTCTGGCCAACAATGAAGCTTCGGCCACAAACTGTTGAGTTGCGTCTGTAATGCATACCTTGGGTTTAGATGCAACCAGAGAGTTACACTATGAATCAGATGTAGTGTCCACTTGGTGCATATGCAAGTAGGATTTATGGACGGCTGGTCGAAACGCACATAGATCCCTCTTAGCCACTGACTGGGCTTCATATAAAGTGTTTAGCTCATTATCAGTTTGTTGGATCTAGTCAAAATTTTCCTATTGCTATAGCGAATCTAGTGTAATGGTGACCTCTTCGTTGAGTGATTGTAACTTGATGTGCAATTCCTCGAGAGTTTGGTTGTGTCATTCTATAATTCCCATAAAATCACTAACCTCTTGGAAAGTCTTTGTACACTTTGCAGTCCTTCGGTGAAAATTTACTCTGGCCTTGTTCCCTTCAACTACAATGCTTTCCATTTTCTCTTGCAGCTTCCAAAGGTGCTACTCTAATTCACATTGACTCTCCCACAACTGTGCTTCAAGGTTCTCTATGCGAATGGCCAGTTCTAACCATGCTCCCTGGAGTATCTCAATCTATTGCTCAGGCTCTCCTGCTGCAATGGATTCAGGAAGTTGTGGTGTTGCCTTTCTTATCTCTAGATAGGATTCTGAAATATTCTCCTAAACTCTTTCCAGTTTATGTTCCGCCTGGATATTTGCATATTCCTCTTGCATCCGACGTGCTTGGGCGAGGAGTGCTTCATACTTTGAAAAATATGCATCCCTTTTGGACTACTATAGCCTCTGCTCCAATTGATCAATTGAAGCTCTGATCATGCCAATTAGATGTGTTCATGACCACTGAGCGAGGTCACCAGAATAAGGAGTGGCCTCCTTGGGTAATCAGACCTATAGTGGGATTACACTAGTCCTCAACTACTCTGAAGGTGTCGCCACCTCTTCCTCTCCTGTAGATGGACCTTGTGGCAGCTACGCATGTCTCATCCTCAACGTTGATGAAAGGAATGGCAACACTTATATTTTTTCCATGAAGAGTTTCATCAGCTATACACACTACTGTGGATTTTGGAGGACTAACTCCAGTTGTTCTTGCAATGAGGTTGCACTTTGTTTTGATTCAGTGTTAGGTTCCTTCTAAACATCTTGTACTTTGCCTCTTTCTGGACCTTGAATTCTAGGGTTCTACTCCTTTTGATAACACCCTCAACATTGATTGTTGAGGGAGTGGACTGAGGACTTGGGACTTGCGGTATTGGTATAGTTTGAATCTTCATTGAAGGCAGAGTGTCCTTAATTGGTACAAATAGAATAATTTTTTGGCTCGGGACTTCAGGGTTTATATGAGGGAGTTATGGTCTATGCTCGAGAAGTTGGGGGGGGTCCAACTACAGGGGATCTGGTTCAGTGGTTTGGGGTGGGATGATTATTTCTCTAGGTGGGGACTAGGGTTGTGGGGGTGATGGGGGTTGTTCGGTGATGATGGTGGTGGATGGAGTGGTATCAGGTTCATGATAATCCTGAATGTTAAGGAATTTTTCGGCCGCTCGAGTACAAGGCATGGTTGATGATATAGGCTAAGGTTTCAGGATCTTTACAAGGGAGATCCCTATCCTGGGTTTCTTGACCAATGAGTATCCAATGAAAACAGCGTTTAGGATGTCGTTGACATATTTATCTATCAACATAGATTTATTTGGAATTTGCGGGAATATAAGAAAAGTCCTCTTCTTGCATTCCAATAAATGTGTCTCTTCATCCTCCTCCTCCAAGTCTGTCTGCATTGGAGCCTCTTTCTTTTTCTCCTCTGGGCCCGAGCTTGGTCCTACCCCTGCTTCTTGTCCCTTTTTCTTCAAAATATTTGTCGATAGAAGGTAGTTCATACCAGACTTGCGAGGGCTTCATTTCACTCCTGGCCATGACATGACCTCCTTGTCAAATGCCTCCTCATCCAGGTAGAATGAAAAAATCTAGGAGTGGAAGTTTTCTCTCTTGGCATGCCTTCACTAGACAAAGGTGTGGTGGTGGTTCATGTTGAATGCGATGTTTCGCATGTTCAGGTTAAGTAATTCCTGAGGTATGCACAACCTCTAAGTTGCATCAAGCAATGAGTTATACCATTTTGAGAATGTTTCATTGTTGAAGGGTGTGTTCTCCGAGTCCAACCTTGAGTGCCAAGGCTTGAACATCTTGGCTAGTCAGCGTTTGTCTACTGGTGATAGCAGTCTTCCTAAAGGTGGTGTCCACTTAATCATGGAGAACGCAACTAGTAGGTATCCATAGGTGAATGTGCCTCCCTTCTTCCGAGCTTCCTTGCATGCTACTAGGGCTTCCTCACATGCTACCAGGAGTTCCTCCAGCAAGTAGTTACACCAATTGAATACTGCTCCATTGGCGCAAAAATCTATTGCCAGCAAGGCATCCAGCATGCACTCGCACTTGTAATATGAACACATCACCTTGATAGAAATAACATATCATGTTGATCTAACTATCTCGGGTATAATGGGGTAAATATTGGTTGTGTGCCCCCCTCTCTGAGTATGGAATCGTTTAGATAAACTAGGTTCTCACTTTTTCTTCCCATGTTTATTGGGACCTTGAAATCCTTTGGATACATCTTCGCCTTTGATGGAGAGGATCGTGAGTTGATGGATATCCTCTACATGTATGGGATATCATCTATCGATCCATAATATCTTGTCATGTACGTAGTTGATGAGGAACTTAGTACACCACACAACCTCACTCGTAGTGCTGAAGACTGGAAATTCTTGAAGATTCATGATGGTGGAGTTGAAGAGGTTGATGAACTCCGACTTTGGCACAAACTACATCCCTCCCAAATTATATGGAGCCATTCTCCAGAACACATCAATGTTCAATTGTGGGAACAAGACCTGGTCTGTTAGGTCGAGGTCAAGGATTTTCACTTGCTCAATCTTTCCCTTGAGATCGCCTACGATCTCAACCAAGGGATCACATGGCTCATCTGGCACTGCATCTTTAGAAACTGAGCTCTTGCTTCCCATAGCTCTCAGCATAGTGACTCTGGACTATCAACAAAATTTGACAGGCTAACTAGGATTTAGGATGGTAACTAAGGGTCGAGGGATTGCATCGGCATGAATAAAATTCAGAAATCGCAAACCACTAATTTCTCTCTAGGAAACAATATGTATTACACCCAGTTCTCACAAACTTATACTCGGGCTTAACTGGAAAGTTCTATAATAACTTTTAATACCACTCATCATTAATCTTATAGACACAACTTGGAGTTGAGTTGTCCGGCGAGACTTTCTATTGGGGTAAATCTATCGGGTGGTCTTTGCATTTACTGAGCAAGTTGGTCAGGGACGTGGCCGAATTCATACCTTATTGTTTGAATGGATGTGAATCCTAGCCCGAATAATGATGGAATCTTCACATATTGTGGCTTTATGGTTTAACAAAGTTTGGATGGGTTACTGTAGCAGTTGTAAAGGATATGACTAGACTGGGTTAGTGTGGCACATGGACTAGGATTGCGTCTGGATTAGCTCTCCCTCTGACCAAAAGGGGTCCCCTTCACATTTAATGACTGTCTTTAATGGACTCGTGGCTCTTCTGATCCCACGCTGCTGAGTAAGCAATTTTGCACGAAAGAAACACTTAGACGGAAAAATGCAATACATGTCACGACACAACAATGCACACTCTGACTTTATTAACCGAATTCACAAAAATTGCCAAAACATTCAAATTTGACTATTATACATGATCCTTTGGACTAGAGAAACAATCCTTTAGCTCGGTTCTGAGAAATATAGGGTTTCAGGAGAGTTCCATTCACCCATCCTAGATGAAGTATACCATCCAGTTGCACGATTATGACTACTCTAGAGGGTTGGATCTCCAAAACTATAAATGGTCCCAACCAATACATATGGAACTTGCCTGGATGTTTCCGGTATCGACTGTCATAAATTAGGATCTTATCTCCTTTCGCAAATGTTTTAGTCTTAATGTGCCTTTCATTCCAAGCTTTCTTCCTTGCTTTCTCAATTGAGTGATGAAAGTTTTCTAAAAACCTGGTCTCCTCAAGTCCTTGCAGCTCCGTAACCCTTTGCATGAATGGTTCATCCTCTGACATGTGTGTAACCTGTGCAATGTATAGACTCAGGGTAATGAACTCTACAGGTACCAAAACCTCTTTCCCATAGACTAGCTGAAATGGATTATACTTGTGAAGCTTCTTCATGGTTTTACTGTAAGCCCATAAAACTTTTGGGACTTTGTCATCCCAATCTTCTCTATTTTTGCAACAAAACTTCGTTAATCCTCTCTCCAGAATCTTGGTGAATGCCTCTATTGTGCCATTATCTTGCAGGTGGTAGGGGATACTTTTATGATGTTGGATTAAGAACTTTATTGTAATCTTTTTTATTGTACTATTGATAAAATGACCACCTTGATCACTGGTCAGAATCCTAGGACATCAAAAATAAGCCCAACAATAGTATTGGTCGAGCAATCCTTAACAACTTATGCCTTAGCCCATCATGTAAGTTAATCAATCGCAGTAATAATATACTTGGCCTTTGAGTGCTTAGCCGTGGGGTTTATTGGTCCAATAAAGTCAACTGCCCACTTCTCAAATGCTTACAGAGCTTGAACTGGTTGAAGAGGAAATTCATATCGTCATGAAGACTTTCCTACTCCTTTGAAAGACGTCGCAAGATCTATCATATTCCTTCCCATCCTTGAAGAGTGTGGCCCACAATAATCTAGCTAGGAGGATCTTCTATGTAGTGGCCTTTCTTCCAACATGGCCTCCCGTAACTCCACTTTGGCACTCCCACAATATGTCTTCTCTTTTGTGGTCTAAGACACACCTCTTGAGTATACTATCTAGGCCCAAACTATACAATTTCCCCACAATCAATTAATAGTTCGTTGCTTGAACCACCATATGACGTTTCTAAGTTGCAGAGTATGTTTTTGGGTAGACGTTTGTGCTTAAGAATACTGCTATGTCTTCCAGGTATTCTGGTATGGCCTCAAACTGGAACAGTTCTTCCTTTGGGAGTTGATCATCGACTATTATGCCACTTTCTCCTGACTCTAATATGGACAGGTGATCAAGGCCCACATTGCATATTCCAAGTTTGATGATCACCTCAAATGAAAATTATTGAAATAGTAACAACCATCGACAAATTTTTCCTTCCAATATAGGGTTGTTAACTAGATATTTTAACGCAGAATGATTAGTAAAAAATTTAAAATGAGAGCCTAACAAGTAATTTCTAAAATTTTGCAGACTGTAAATCATAACTAAACCCTCCCTTTCAGTGGTTGTATAGTTGTGCTCAGTTTGCGACAACTTCTTTCTAAAAAAGTAGATGGGATGATCCATGTATCCATCTTCTGGTTGTGATAATATGGCTCCCAGGGAAATACCTGATCCGTCCACGTGCACATGGAATTTTTTTTCCCAATTCGGAAATATCAAAATAGGTGTTGTGTTGAGATTTTCCTTTAGGATGTCAAACACTTTATCACACTTAGGAAACCACTAGAACACTTCTGAATTATTTAGTATATTTTAAAGGGGTGCAGTAATGTTTACATACCTTCTGATAAACCTACGATAGTACTCTGTGTTCCCTAGAATGGAGTGAAATTGCTTAGCGCTCATAGGTGGTGGCATGTTCACAATGACCGCAACTTTGGTTGGGTCTACCAATACTCCTTCTCGGCATACTATGTGGCCTAACAGATTTCCATATGGCACACAGAATATACACTTTCTGAGGTTCAAATATATCTTCAATTCCCTATCAAACATCAGACATAGTAGTAGTACATGCTCTTTGAGCACATTGTACACTGTCCAATCGTCCATATAAAATTCTATAAATTTGTGAATAAATTCTCGGAAGGCTGATATTACAATCCAGGAAAAAACTGCAAGGGTATTCTTTAGGCCGAAGGGCATCACATTGTATGCAAATTACCCCAATTTGGTTATGAATTTGGTATTCCTTTTGTCCTCCTCGACAATTCTCACTTGGTGATACCCTGAAAATCCATCTGTAAATGAGTAATATTCTTTCCACGCAACTTGGTCCAGTACCTCGTCAGTAAAAGGTGTTGGAAAAGGGCCATGCACACAGGCAAAGTTAAGGCTTCTATAGTACAAACATACACTAATGTCCTATGTACCTTTATTTCTCTGGATGACTATGGGACTAACCCATTCTACTTCTTCAACTGGAAAAATAATTCCATCCTCAAACATCTTGTCTAATTCCCTCTTAACCTTCTCTTTCACCCTGGGGTTAAGATGATATGGTCTATGCCTTACAGGTTTTGATCCCAGTTTTAGTTCAATATTCATCTCTCCCATAGCTCCGTTAATCCCTTTTAGCTCTGAAAATGTCTTTGGGAATAAGTCCTCATACTCCCATAACAAGCTATGTATTTCTTGGCTAGTTTGCTCATCCTAATAATCGCCTACCATAGCTATCTTGGGTTGCTCTGTAGTTCTTGTGTTGAATTTTCACAACTTCAATGGATGATTATATGAACTATAAGTCTGGCTCGGTATGTTGTTCTAGATTTCTCTACTTCCTTTTGTTTCCTTAATGTCTAAGTTTCTTAGTTCTTCCAAATCATTTGAGTTTTCCAAATCCTTCTCAATCTTATAACATTCGATAAAAAGGATTTTTTTAATTCTTTCCACGAGTATATTAAGCTTAGGGTACTTGTAAAATATAAGTACTTGCAAAATTGGTCTGCTAATGTTTTCTAGTTGTTGGTATTCCTTATGGTCTCTTCAAGGATGTACCAAGATTTCATAATTGGACCTCGTGAATGGGGAAATACTTGAACTGACAAGAGAGATGGTATTTCCACAAATTCCCAATGTCTCACACATTGTTCAATATGTTCTTTAGGATCAGACTGTCCATTGAAAAATTGCGCAAATTGGAAATCCGTATGCATCTATGATTCTAGTTTCTCCTTATCTTGAAATATATATTGAATAGCTTTCTTCACATCCTCCCATTTCTAAATCAATTCTTTGTGACTAACCCACCATCTAGCAGGGGTGTCTTGGAGGGATAAGTCTAGAACTAAAATCATTTGATCCTCCACTATCATTTCTTCCATGCTAACAAAAAAAATGTTAAGTTCTAAGGTACCATGATATATTTGATGTTCTCTAACCTCGATTCCAACCCATCTAGATGCTCTCACTATTGCACATCTCCTTGAAAATATTTCATATGAACCTCACTGCCAACTTTCAAATTCTATTTCTGAATCTTCCTATGTCGATTGTATGCTCCTCCAAGTCACTAATCCATCAGTAGTAGGATTTATGTAGTCTTCTCTCATTCCTATTGTGACAATGTATAACTGATCTAAATATTCTCCTTCCATATTGTTCTCTGTTGGCTTCGTATATCTAGGGCCTACATACAGATCCAGGGGTTGAACTACTTTTATTCATTCTTCTTCAAATGTCATAGTATCCCTCTTTAGGTCAATGAAATCATAGTTATCATAGGCCCAACCAATACCAAGTAGTGCAACATAAGGGTCCTTATCCCCCATGATTTCAATCACCTCAAAATCAGCTACAATTTTCACTCCCGCAACATCTATCTCCACATTCTCCAGTCTTCCTATTGGAAAAATGAAATATTGATTGGCCATTCTTAATTGGATTGGGGAATATGTCAACTGGGGTTTTCCTAAATCTCCCAAAGTATTTTTAGGAAGTATGTTAACATCATATCCTATATCTAACATAAGATCTTCTATCTCAAGCTTGTCTAGCTGGGCTTCTAATCTAAACTCTTTCCCAGACTGTATTTTCCTTCTTTGCACTTTCTATGTATTCTTCTCAAGAAGATTAGTCCTTCTTCTAGTTTCTGGAGATTCTTCAGTTCCTAGGACTAGGTACAGGGCATTACATAACTTTTCTACTAACTGGTCATTCCCAAGAATATCATAAAATAAATGAAACCAAAGGTCAACTACATTTTGTGACTGTTTAGGTTGTCCTATCAGGACTATGAGATTTCGTGGTACAGGCAGTGAAGCAGGAAACTGTGCAATATTAGGACAAATGATAGGCCAAGGGAGTTTTTCTTCCATCTCAGGGCCAAGGATGCTCTGGAATACTTCTATTGCATTTTTAAAGAATGACTTATGTTTCAGAGGGTCATATTTATCCTCCTTAGGCGTTGCTTTCTAGATTTGAGGAGATTATCAGCATCTGCACCAATCTTTTCTCATCCTTGAGTGATAGTGTTAATGTTGGGTAGTTTTCCTTTAATGTCTCTATTTATCTCTAATATTATAAGATTAATTCCTCTTTGACATACCCAATCTTCCCATTTCTCAATTATCTCTGGCCAGTATTCAGTTTCATTCCCATTGGTTCTGCAGTGAGAGCACCATGGTCACCTCGGATGAGGACAATCCCTAGCCATGTGACCTTTCTCATCATAGTTGTAGAATATACTTGGTCCTCTTCCCACGGTTCTTCCCACTCTAAATTCTACTCCATCTCCACCTCCTAGACCTCTTCCTAATCCCTGAGGTGTTTCATTCACCCTGAATGATGTACGATCCATTATGTCTGCAAGTGCATCCAATGATCTACACTGATTGGTAGCCTTCGTGGTAGATGCACATAACTCACAATGTATAGTATTTGGTACCGTTGAATAATTCTGAATAATGGGGCACTGTCTTGGCCCATGCCCATGAATTTGGTATATCTTGCAATACTGAACTGACGACGATGCTTTATTACCCGGAAAAGCATGATCCAGGGTTGGCGTGTGGAATGGTGAATTCATAGATACTTGTGAAACTCCTCCCGTGGGTCCTGATGCGAGTCCCATTGGAGTGTGAGGAGGTCTCATTCCCCTCATACATGGAAATTCATTCGCTATATGTCCCTCTATGTAGCATCTGGTACTCCAGACTTGCAGTTGTCCTGTTCTAGGTATCGTCAATGCTTGAATCTTCTTTGTCTGTGTTGATATTTAGTCTTATAGTTACGCAAAATTTTCATCTTTTGGGGGTCTGGTCATTCTCAGACTCCTCAAATATCCTACCATGGCTTAAATCTTCATTGATTGTTCCAAGGCATCTGTCAAAGTGGCTATCCGATGTTGCATTAACGGAATCCATGTCAGAGGTAGCAATCCCTGGATATACCATTCTCTTTGATGATCCTCATGAATTGGATGTGTTAGCCTCCCTATTGAATATTTAAACTTTTGATTATATTCCTAGGCTGATTCACCTTCCCTTTGCTAAATTTCATGCAACTCAGATAGAGTGTGTTGTTCTGACTGAGGTATCTTAAACTCCGCTATGAATTTTATTTGTACTTGGCTAAGTGTGAATGATTGTCCTTGCGCTCCTCGAACTCCTAGCTCAATAACCTTCATGTACCATTTGAGAGAACGACCTCTCAAGGTAGTCTGGAACTCGACCAATTAATTTGTGTCTAGAGTCCCTCTAGACTTCCAGATTGCTTCGCATAGGAACCAATGTTGCTCAACATTCTCGTCTCCCTTACCCCATAAATATGGGTGTTGGCACAGAGGCAGACCCAAGATTCAATGCTACAACAACGCACCAAAAAAACCCTAACTACTAGCCCTTTTGGAAACACCTGTGAAGCAGATGAAGTCTCACCCAAGGTAGAGTCAGGGGTGGTTGTAGGACTCCAATGTCCGCAACCTTAGCTGGGACAAATATCTATGATCGTAACACCTTGACAAAGCACTTAGAAATATAGTTCATCAATGTTTAACCAGTATCTACTTTGCAAGTAAAACCCTAATTACAGAGCATCACAGTATTCAACTAGATCTAGTATCTAGTAGCACTTAGCATGAAGAAACAGATCAGATCTAGTAGATTCAAGCACTAAGCACATTCACACATGTCAGATCCAACATTTAATATCACTATTAAGCACAAAGAAACAATAGATCTACCTATCATTCATCTATATCAAAGCACTAAGTAAGTAAATACATAAACACATCAACACATTTCATAAAGCATTCACAACACAGGCTATACATGGTTCACCCCCACCCTAGGGCTACGTTCACCAACTCTTCACATTCTTTATTATCTTTATTCAATCTTCTTACATGCACAGAGCCTTCATATCAACTTCGTAGAAGACATGAGATCTTCGCACTCTTCACTAGATCCTCCTTCCCAAGCTAGGTTATGACACAAAGCCTACATACAGTCCTTACAACCACTTGCACTCAGCCTTGCAAACATACACAGAGAACTTACAATTGTTACTTGCACTCAGCACCACTTACAACTGGCTTTTCATTCACACTTAGCCATTCATTTCTTTATATCCTCACTATATTTTGCTAACATCTATTTATACATTACAAAATTGGGCCTAAACATGGGTAAACCCATGCGCCGACATCCCCATACCCGTTACATAATCCCAAATCCCAAAAATCCATAAAAGGGGTCCAAGATATAGCGATCTCCGCTTCGTCTTGCGCTCCACCTTCAAAAGCTTGTCGAATTCCCAAAAAGAGGTCAAACATGACCAAGGATCCTCAAAACTTGGTCAAGGGCTAGTATGCCCCCAACACTCACCTATGAATCATCCCAAGTCACTCTGATCTGGATAATTCTGCCTCAAAATCCTTGATCTTGGCTCGATCTTCTTGGACTTTTTTTTGTGCCACGACCTCTTGTTCAGTGAACTCTTGGATAACAACTTTGTTGACAAGTCCCTCTAGGCACTTTTCTGCTGCAGTGACGACTTGTTCTAGCTCTTAACCTCATTCTTCGATCTCTATGAACAATTGGAAAGCCTCATCCTGTATAGGTTGGAGCCTATGAGTCACTTCCATGACTCTACCTTGAATGGCATGGACCTGCTATTGAGCACTGCGCTTTTCTTGGGATCGCTTCATTCTTTCAATAACTGACAGGGACTTCAACTGTGCCTGTATTGTTTTTTCTTGATACGTCACCTCTTGGATCCATGACTCCAGTGTCTTCAGTTCTGGATTCTCAGTGAGTCACTGATACGCCTAGGAAATGCGATCACTCAGTTGTTTACATTCCAAGGCGAGGCCCTTTATTCTTTCAACTGTGCCTTGAGCAGTTGCTTCTCTTTGATCTCTCACATCTTGCGAAGTGTCGGGCACTATGAAGAGCTCTAACTCTTCTATTCTTTGTTGTAGCTACTGGATAGCTTCTGTGAGCTAGTATACTTGATGCATGACTCATTCTTCTTCCTTTGGCTCTAAGCCTATCACAGAGCGAAGTGCTCTATTGACTACTTCTTGCACTTTGAGTTGCTTTGAGGGAAGTTGTTCTTTTTCCTACTAAATTTGTGCTTTTTGTTCTTCAAACTTTATCTGGAGGGAAACCTTCTCCTGCTCTACAACTCAACATTGTTCTACTATTACTTCTTGCACTTTCTTCAAGGTCTGGGTGTCTTTTTCTATTTCTTCTTATGCATGACAAAGGCGAGATTCGGTCGCATCATCTAGTCGTCAGATTTGGGCTGGCTCATCTCCCAAATCTGGTTCTCTTGATGGCATGGGAACAGTGGACACTGCATGACTGGATTGAAGGGCCTGCTATACTCCTCATAGCTCGACCTCAATTATGTCGTACATATCCTTCTGCTTGGATTCTTGTTTCTGCAATATTTCCTATGAGGCATTGTTTATAGTTGCAATGATGAATTCAAAGTCATCGATAGTGAGCACATTATTCATCTTAGTCATGGTAGCTCTAGATTTCTTCCAAGAAGATGGTTTTGGAGGAGAAACCTTCCTTTTCTTCAAAGGATTGGCCTCATCTCTGGGTGGTGTTACTTCGCCTTGCTTCTTCTCATATTCTGCACAAAATAATAGAACGGGTGTCAATCTTACTAATCACAGTGCAGTAGCAATGATTTATCTTTGATACAATTCGCAAACATTTTCTCGGTGCAACAGTCAACAGAATAAGTAGACAACTAGGTAACAGATCTCTCCAACGGGTGAGAAGCCTTCATTAATTTAGTTCTTTCTGTTCTGGCACAGTCCCAATGGTCTCATGGTGAGATTCCTGGCCATAAGTGTTGTTCTAACTGTTCATGGTGTCGGTCTAATGGTTATACTGT
Source organism: Picea engelmannii (assembly GCA_009831015.1). Classification (NCBI taxonomy): domain Eukaryota; kingdom Viridiplantae; phylum Streptophyta; class Pinopsida; order Pinales; family Pinaceae; genus Picea; species Picea engelmannii. Next base: position 1,385,126 of record ML778702.1, read on the forward strand.
TTCCAACGACTATATTACTTCTCCATGGAGAAGTACCATGTGACGTTGTTCTGATATCCCGATGAACTTCCTGTTTTGCAAATTTTCCTTCTACGAAATTCCCTCTGGAACCTTCTGTAACTTTCTGATCTTTTCTCTCTTCTTACTGAGATTTCAATCCTTTTTCCTGGTGATCTTTGTCTCATTATTCCTCTCTCCATTCTGATTCTTGTCTTCTTTTGGCATAGTAACTCCATGCTGTTGAGATTCCTCCGTAGGGTGCACGGGTAATACTTCTTCTTTATCTGGGGTAGGTGATTCAGTGTTCTGTGAGTCTTCTTGTGTTCTTTCAACTTCGGTATCCAAGTTAAATAGCTTCGATATGTTATCTTGTTCCTTAATCAATTGCACGATCCTCCTAGTCATGAAATATTTTAATTCTTTCTTTTTCTTCTCTAAGACTTCTTCTTCTTTCTTTCTAGTCTGATCCTTCTCGATCTAGGGTTTTCCTAGTAACATAGTAAATGGAGCGTTGTTCTCAATAAATTTAACAACCTCAAAATCTTCCTCAGTTGAAGTTCCATGAGCATTCATAGATATTTGGGTAAGTCTTCCACATAGGGTTGTCATTTTTCCTCTAAAAAATCCTATTCCTCCCAATGAAGGAATCATAATAGGCTTTCCTATAGATTCCCAATTTCTTTCTGTCATTATATTCACCTGTGTTTCTTCCTCCAGAACACAGTCAATGTCAAAGTCTCCTATTCTTACTTCTATTTATTTTTTCTCTTTTAAGATCTCTGATAGATTAGTATTTTGGTGGTCATTCAGGGTTTCTTTCATCTGTAATAGTACAGTGTATGATTCCTTCTAGGGTTCTTCCAAGTTCTTAGTTTCTTGACCTTTCTCAGTGTCTACTTGTTCCATATTCATTTTTTCAATCTTAGCAATCATTCTAGGGAAATCCAAAACATCATGGTCCATGGCTTTACAACAAAGACAACTAGATATTCTACCAAGGAATTCGTTAGAAAGATGTCTCGGTCTTCTGCAACTATAAAAAAGGGTTAATCCTCTCTTTCTCTTAAATGATCCCCAGTCTTTCCCGTACTACACACTAGGATCATAGTAGTTAACTTGCAAAAAGTTCTTTCTAGGATCCTGCATCCATTTGTTAGTCCAAACATTCTTTCTATGCATGGTATAACATTTATTTCACTATTCTTATTAGATCTACTCAAATCAAACCTTCTTTCATCTAGTTGTGCCCTACTTTTCAATATAGGACAAAATTAATAAAAGATACCTCGATCCATAATCTTGAAACAAAAATTTCCACTAATCTTACTTTCAATAGAGCACAAAGATTCCAGATCTAAAACTTTTCAATATCCTTACCTCTATCAGAGCACAAAGTGTTCAGATCTTACCTCTTTTATTTAGATCGGACTTATTTTCTTAGCATAGAGATTCACAGATCGAGTAGAATACTATGCACTAGGGAAATATATCTACGCACAAAGATTTCATGATTTCAGGTCAGATCTTCACACAAAGATGTTTTTTCCTCAGTTCCCAGTAATCATAGTTTTAGGTCTGATCTTCACACAAATCTCCTTTTTCCTCAGTTCCCAAAAATCATAGTTTCAGGTATGATCTTCGCACAAAGCTCCTTTTTCCTTAGTTCCCAACAATCACAGATTCACTCTCAGCAACAGAACCATTTGTTGGCACAGGGGCCGACCCAAGGTTCAACGCTACAACAACACAACAATAAAACCCTAACTACCAGCCCTTTCGACAACACTTGTGAAGAAGATGAAGTCTCACCTGAGGTAAAGGCAGGGGTGGTTATAGGACTCCAATGTCTGCAACCTTAGCTGGGACACAGATCTATGATTGTAACACCTTGACAAATCACTTAGAAATATAATTCATCAATGTTTAACTAGTATCTACTTCGCAGGTAAAACCCTAATTATAGACCATTGCAATATTCAACCAGATCTAGCATCTAGCAGCAGTTAGCATGGCGAAACATATCATATCTAGGATATTCAAGAAATAAGAACATTCACATAGGTTAGATCCAGTATTTACTCTCACTATTAATCACAAAGAAACAACAGATCTACCTATCATTCATCTATATCAAAGCACTAAGAAAGTAAATAGATAAACACATCAACACATCGCACAAAGCATTCACAACACAGGATTTACGTGGTTCACCCCCACCATGGGGCTACGTCCACTAACTCTTCGTCTTCTTTATTATATTTCTTCAATCTTCTTACATGCACAGAGCCTTCAGATCAACTTTGCAGGGGATAGGAGATCTGTGCACTCTTCTCTAGACCCTCCTTCCCAAGATAGGTTATGACACAAATCCTACATCCAGTCCTTATATCCACTTGCACTCAGCCTTGCAAACATACACAAAGTGCTTACAACTATTACTTGCACTCAACACCACTTACAATTGACTTGCCATTCGTACTTAGCCATACATTTCTCTATATCCTCACTACATCACCTAGCATGTATTTCTACATTACAAAATCAGTCCTAAACATGGTTAAACCCATTGGCTGACATCCCCATACCCATTACATAATCCCAAATCCCAAAAATCCCTAAAAGGATAGCGAGATCCCACGATCTCCGCTTCGTCTTGTGCTCCACCTTTGACAGCCTATCAAAGTCCCAAAAATAGGTCAAACATGACCAAGGATCCTCAAAACTTGGTCAAGGGCCAACAATGGGTATCACATGATCGATCCTCCTGCATTACTAGCCATTTTCGGTCTTACTTCTCCTATCAAGATAAAACCTAACGGTCCTAGTTGAGATCTACCAGGGGATCCCAATATCCTCCCAATATTCGCGCTTACCAATTGTGACTGACTAACTCACTCTAATGAAACATGAATAGCATAAGAAGGTAGTATAGAATTTACAACTTGTATAGAATACACTTGGGGTATGGGTGATTTGGGTTTGGTTCCAATAGATTTAGGGTGGGTTTTTTTCATCTAGGGGGTCTTGTTCTCATCCTCTGGAGCGGTCTCTTCAGCCGAATTCCTGATATTTCCTGGTATTGGGGATGAATCTTCTATTTCTCCTGCAAGTTCCATGTCGGCTTCCTTTTCCCATGCTTCTGCACCTTCTTCTTCTTTTCCATCCTCTTGGGGACTTTTTTCTCTATGTGCTTCTCTCTCACTTAATATTTGACTGGCTAGTCATTCCTATCTTCTCATCTTTCACAACTCTTACTTCTGTCTTTCCTCGAATTCTCCTGGTCCAAATTCTTTTTGCAACTTCTCAGACTGTTTGACTACTTTCTTTATCTTACTGTGCCACCACTTCTCAACTATGGTAGCTATTTTCAAGGCTCTCTCATCCCTTGAGTCCATTTCTTGTTGTTCCCTCATTTGTCAAAGAACCCTCTCCCTCTCTCAGGCCATGATTCCACCCCAAACTCACCACAACCCAAGCGAGGGTGTTTAGGCTTCCATCTCAGTCGAGGAAATAGTTAACATCCCCTCTTCCATAAAGAAAACCTTAATCTAGAGGGGGATTTCTCTCAACAGTCTTCCCCTTGCGTATTTCTTGAAAGTCGCTTTTACCCGTGAAAAATATTGATGGCTCTCAGTTGCAAATTCGATAATGTATCATTCCAATGTTGTATTAACCCATCTTCTCACGCTACAGGATGATCCAGCCGATGAAGTGCTGCAATATTTTTTGTATCCCAAGCACAGGTCTTCTTGACTCGTTCTTGGAATTCTAGATCTTCTTGGAACCTATCTATCCAGTGGAATAGTTCTTTCAGAAACTTAACCCAAAATATCCCATACTAGTCACTCGATCTTTTTGAGTAAACAAAAAACTCTCATGTATTTTTCAAAGTTTTTCCTCACAACTCCGCTTCTTTCCATATGAAGGCATCCCAATTTTTATCCCACCACTGGTGAATATTGAATCAGTGAATCCATGGAAGAATTCTCCCTACAGGTTCCGTTTTAATGTAGGTCCCATAAATGGAACCATTTTGTTGGTGCAAAGTTGATTAGACCAGGGTCCTTCTTAGGTTGCCAACAAAAGGTACCGAGTATTCTAGGGCATTGGCATTTTCATCTTCTCTAGAGAGAAGAAGTCTCAGCCGAAGTGAAACCAAAACAAGAATATAGAGAAGGGAAAGGAGAATGCTTAGGTAGATATCCAGAATCTTCAAGACTCACCATAGTATTATGCAAGGTGAACTAACAAGTAGCAGAGTTGAACCCATTCATAACTAATAATAAATACAATGGAGTTGCGAAAACATTTGCAAACAACTATAACATATTGATCTTATCATACATGAAGAAGTAAATTAACATGAAAATTCATAGACATAGATAGATAGTTACACATAATATTTCAAAATTGTAGGTCCTTCCATATATTATCACCAAAAGGGTTTCTCAGATACAATCCAATAGATACAGTCATTACTCTGTTACAATATTTTATGTCTCTGAACTCATTCCTCAGAGCTCTATATACCCTCTTCCCCGGATGGATATTACAATAATAGAACCTAAAATGGAGTGAATGATAATCCCATCTAACCCTTTACAATCATATACATCTTGTATATATAAGCTAATTGGGATTTCCTGGTTTGAGACTTTGCATGCATTCTTGTTATTTTTTTGTTGTAATTTATTTCTCCTTGCTAGTGTTGCGATGTCCTTCTTTCCAACCGGTTTCTATTTCCGCGCTTTCTCTGCTATCCAACTCCTTTGTGTCTTGTGCAACTTGCTATCCAAAATTGGGACTGTAGTATTGCTTGCGCAACTTCTAATAAACAAAATGAAGGGCTCAACATGACTACTTGAGGGTATTACTCCTATAATACCACCCCTATAGAAGAGTTTCATCTTCTTTCAATGGTAAACCAAAGAGAACCCATAGAATTGAAATAATCAAATTGAAAAATTGTATTATGGAATATGACACTTAGAATGGGAAGGAACTAGTAGAATTATTTGATTAAAATGGGGAACCTATGTTCAACGATCCTATTTTTTTTTTTTATAACTATGTTGAGAAAATTCCCATTGGGATGTAAATAAAATATATATTTTATGAGATTCCATATTGGGAGAATCTTAATATTGGCCACTTACCATATCCATACATGGCTAGTCCCATATGCATCAATAATGGGGGTTGATGTGGCATCCACACATACCATGGTGGTCAACATGGTATATCAACTTGCAGGAATAATAGTGTTTTCATATGAGTTCTAATTGATGCAAATTTTATATTGTTGGAAAATAATCAATGTGTAGAGTAGAATCAATGAATCCAATCTAAATTTGAGAAATATTTGACCCCAAAAAGTGTCATCTGATTCCTGAAAATGGATCTGGAAGGTTTCAAAGCAGAATTTTCCAAACCAAAACTTTCCATTAAAATGAACTTGCGAGATAATTCCTCCAAATTTTTTCCCCTTTGAAAGCATCAAGATATATGAAAAATAATATAATGATCCAATCCATATAAATGTACTATTTGGTTGTGCTATGATTAAAGGTTCTCTATAAGAGCCTCAATTGTATGGTATCATCTACTAATGAGTTCAAAGAACACCATAAGAGGTACATCATGACATGCATGGAAGGGTCTTCTCTAGTTTTACCATAAAATTTTGGAATATCAAATCAAAAATTTGAGGGAATTGTCATCCATGAGGGTTGGTGTTGAATGGGATCATTGGTCAATCATGAAAAATATATAAGATATAACATTGATAATAAAGGCAATGGTGTATTGACAAATTGATTTGGGTCAAAGAATATGTGTCTTTTGACCTTGATGGACCATGTAGTCCCCTTATATTACTACCCTAAGAGGTACTATGACCCTCATAGACATAATTTTCCCCAGGTACATATGAGCCTTGAGATACATTACTTCCCCCAACACTAGGAAAGACACTACATGAGTAGGAACAAACCCAAAATTGGTATTGCAACCAAATGGGAAACCAACATTAGTTGTTTTCGGAACACCTATAGGGATACTAGAGGTAGAAGGAAATGTACCTCCAACATTAAAACCAAGCCCTTTCCCCTAACCAAAAATAAATATAGATGTAGGAAATGGAATGGACACAGTGGGAAAACTAACACTAGGGAAATCCGCAAAAGGAAAATACATAACCGATGAAGTTCCCCACATGGAGAAACCAAATGTACTATGCATGGTGGTGAAATAAGTTACTCCACTAATCGATGGAAGGAAGGATGTCAAAGAGATTCTTCATATTTTTCTAGGTGATGAAGGAATGACTCCTCCCATGCTATATGAACCACTCATTCCTGACATAATATGAGAATGACTGAAATATGAAAAAGGATCACCAATAATAATATGGGGAAAAGGCCTAGTGAAAGTGGGGTTAAATGTTTGTAGAGGGCTTTCATCAACCACTTCGATCTATACATGATCACTCTACTTTGAATATACTGAGTGTATTTGTAAGGATACCAAGTTGATGTCATCCATTATGGACAATACCCTCCACCTAATAGAGGGTGTATCTTCCCAATTAGGAGAAATTCCTCATTATCTATGTGAATGACAAAGAGATTCAATAACCATAGTGAAAAACTATGTTTTATCTAAGAAAAAAATATCCTATGGATAAATAGACACTAAAACCATAGAGCACACTCCTACCAAATCTAGGATATCAATAGGAAAACATTTGGACCAATGGGCCTTCTAAAAAATAACTCTTGGGGGATGTCAAGTCCCCACGATTTGGCTAGCAAATCTATGAGAGACAATTATGGTAACCCATATGTAATAGTCATTATAGGAGAAATTACCCTTGTGAAGATAGGAACCCTCTAAGGGAACTAAAATAGGGATTTTATTTCTACCTCAGGTACCCCAGGTATTTTCTACTCGTAGGAAACTATGTGATTCCCTAATAAATGTCACTATGGATATGACTTCACAATTAGTGATAAGGAAGAAAAATCATGGGTTTGGACCAAAGATATGGATAGGGAAACAAATCCTAAATATTTGCGAAGTGATTCCACCTAGAGAGCCTTAACACTTCTAAAACCCATGCACAAGTAGTAGTCCAACAAAATATAGAACAAGAAGAGACAAGATATCACCCCACTTTCTCTAGTGCAACCTCATTCTTGACAACTTTGTTAGAGGTGGTTTCCCCAAAAGTTCTTCTTGCTACTAATACATTTAAACATTCTCTAGAGAATTTGTAGTTTCAATTTTATGGCCTTGGAGAGTTAAATATCCAATCCTATTGTTGATAGGATATTTCCCCCGTGACTTTGGGTCAAGTCACAATAGATCAAGACTAGATTGAGAAGACTGAAATATTCCCTCACAAACAAATGTGCAAACTGAAAAATAACTAACTTTCGCTAGGAGAGAGTAGGGAAAGAAAGAAGAAGAAAGTGTGCACATTAAACTATTCATTCGATGTCGATCCTCATTCCTTCTTTTTGAAGTGATCCTAACCTTTATCGAAACAATCCTACAAAATGAAATCAAGACAAATGATACAACGAGGTAGTTACATAATGAAGTAGCATATATATCATGTGTTATATCCAAAGAAAGTATGAAAAGTGATCACATACAATATTTCAATGAAAACACAATTGGAGGGAAAGGCAACTCTTTTATTAACACAAAATATCAAAGTTAGTTACAAACTAACTTGCTTCTAGCACTTCTTCGGAGCCGACTTCTCAAGTTCCTCCACGGATCCTTCAAGCATCTACTTAGCAATGAGGCTCTTCCTTGGATAGTTGAATAAGGATAAGGAGACACCTTATAACTATATAATAATGATGAAACACTGGAAAAGGAGTTTCCATCATGGGGTTTTCCACTCAGAGGATGAAAGGAATAGGGAATGTTGCTAGATTTAAACATCATAACCTTGAACCAAAGGACTTCTCTCCTCATTCTATCCCTCAATGCTGGTTTTATATATTCCCCAAGGGGTTAGGGAAGTCAAAATCCATTTTGTATGGGCACGGGGACGTTTGGAAATGATTCCAACCGAAAAACTCACTCGAAAACTTGGAATTATGAATCCATGGGTTTCACACTGACAAGTCATGGATGTCTACGTGTTTCATGAAAGGATCCCACAAATATGTGAAAAAAACATGTTTTTTAGATAATTTGGATGAGGCAAGTTGGGAATTTGTCTAGCAAGCCGAGGGAAATGGTTAGACCATGAAAAAAAGGAACAGGTGTGGCGTTTTGTGCTATAACACCTAGGCCAAGGACCTAAGTCGTAACTATGTTAGTTTACTAAAACAAAAATTGTCTAATAGATTTTAAATACAACAGTTTCTTTTAATTGGTTGTTGATTAGTATAAGAATATGCAAGTGGTATAAATGGTGTTTTGACTCTTAAAACCCCAAATAAATTTGAAATATGAAGATGCAACCAATGAAAATTGTCTCTTTTGATGAAAACTATCTACATGAGAGAAAAGTGATTTCCTTTTTCACAAAATCAAACAACAAACAACAATCCCTTAGTCCAAAATAATTATTAGCAATCCAAAATTAATCTAATATCCTAAAGACAACAAACAATTGTTGATTGTTTGGGTTGGTTGTCATTGATGTCAACCCTTGAAGAAAGTCTGGTAGAGAATTCCGGTAGCACAAAGGTTTGGGTAATGGAACCAAGTTTGTTGATGTATAATGGTATGAGTTTTAATATATTTTAAAGTAATACCATTATATATGGATAGTACATGTCATGCCATTTACAGTGATATGTGGAATGTCACATAACTCCTCACTGTTAGAGAGTTATGGCCATGTGAAGTTGGAGAACCCTCATGAGTCATCTAGAAGCCCCAAAAGGTCAAAGTAGTCAAAGTGGTTGCAAAGAAGAAATTATTTAAATAATAAAGTGAAGTGATGAGTGTACTATAAGTCAAAGTGGATACAAAATAAATTATTTAAATAATAAATTTAATGGAGAAATTACTAAGTGGACAAGTGGTTAGAAGTGGGTTAGCCCTAAAATAAGGAAAGCAGTTTAAGATGGTTAGAAGGTAACCACTTGAGGAAGCTACATAAAAGTATAAATAAGAGGCAATGGTCTCTCATTTTAATCACACTTTAGGATATTTAATATCTACAAGTGATTGAGGTAACCAAAGGATATCTAAGGAGAATTTTAGAGGGAATGTGAAGTAAAGAAGGTTGAAATTCAAGGGAGGATAAATTATTTTGATGATTCTTTCTAAGGTATGTTATTTATAGGTCATCTCACCAGTTTCGCAAAAAAATAATTCTAGAATGAGTCAGACTGAAAAATATGGAGGCCTTTGAGGAAACATATCCAAGAATATGTGATAAAAATTTCAGCTTTTGGTTTGTTGTATTTTTGGAGTTACACTTCGTGGAAAATAGGGTTTTTGGCTAGTCCTGAAACTAGTCTAAAACAAGGGTTTCGGGTAAAAATGTCATAACATATTCACAACATATCCAAATTCAGTAAGAAAAATAGTATTGGTTAGAGTGCAGGCAGTAGTATTATGTGTACCATTTTCATATCCATACAACAAATATTTTGTGCATGGCACGCTCTACAAGTTTTCTCTCTAGAATAAGCCAAAATTCAACAAGGTATGCCATTTTTGCTATAACTCCTTTTCTGAGAGGTTCCAAGTGGTGAAACCTGGAGGAATTGCATAAAAGACACTGAAGAACATTTTGTACTATTTTCAAATATTTATTCATTACAGTAACATAGTTATGATTATTTCAAGTTCGGGTTGTTGACTAATCCAAAATTAGTCTTGTGAGACTAAGGTAAACTTTGATGAAAATGTTGGTCTATTGTTGTTAAAGTTAAGGAATGTTTTTAGGTATGTGATCATATACACCAGGTCTATTACAAAGTTAAAAATCATATTTGGATGATGAAATTGATGAGGGATTTTGGTTGAGGTACATGTTGGGTACATGGTTGAGACAAGTAGTTGATGATTTGGCACATACATGAGGTGTATAGTTGACGATGTTGGTACATCTTGATGAGTCATAGTTTATGTGTATTTGATGCATGATTGGTACATATTTGGTGCATGGTTGATGCACTCGTTGATGGTACAGGTTGAGGTACAGGTTGGTGCATGGTTGATGCACTTGTTTATGGTACAGGTTGATGACAGGTTATTTGTACAGGTTTGGTGCATGGTTGATGCACTTGTTTATGGTACAAGTTGAGGTACAAGTTGATGTATGGTATATGTTGGCATGGGTTATTGGTACAGGTTGTTACAGGTTTTTTGGTGCAAGTTTATTGGTACAGGTTTATTGGTACAGGTTTTCAACAATATATATCACAGTGATAATGTAACAGTGGTTCCATCATTCTACTTATATTTCAGGGTAGTTGGAAGGGGCAAGGATAGGTGGTTGTAGTCGGAAACATAGGGGGTTTTAGTCTTCTTCTGGTTGTAGCTAGATAATTGGGGAGTTGGAGCTTCCCTCATGTTGTATCATGAGAAACTAGGGGGTTGGAGCCCCCTTCCAGTTGCAGTTGGAAAACAACGGAAGTTCATGCTTCCAATGAATGTAATTCTTAAAGAGATATAAGAAAAATCATTTCATGGTTTTCTCCCTCTTTGGGTTTCCACATAAAAAAAACAATGTACTGTGTATGTGTATGATTTCTCATTTGTTCATTGTTTATTTACTCTAAAACTATTGGATGATAATGCTACATTGATATAACACTTGCATTTTATGGTTAAAAAGGATTAAATTTCTCCATTATTGATTCACCCCCCCCTTTCAGTAATCCAACAATTGGTATCAAAGCAGGTTCCTTTAGGAAACAATTTAACCACTGGAAGGAGATCATGGATTATTATGAGAATGGAGTACCACTGTTCAATGGTCAGAATGGTTTAAAGTATGAGATGTGGAGTGGAAGGATGGAAGTATTTTTACAGGAACAAGGGTATTATATTTGGATATCAGTCATTACAAGATATGATAGTTCAAAAAGGGAAAAGACTGCAACCAAGAAGGAATTGAAGAAGAATAAAAGAATGTCAATGGATTTCATCTATGAAGGATTACCTAATCCAGTAAGAGAAAAGGTTGGTAAATGTTCATTAGCCATAGAACTTTGGGATAAGTTACATGATATATATTCTTCACCCATCCCAGATTCAGAAAATGGAAAAGAAGATGAAGGTACAAATCAAGAAAAAATATGTTCACCATGTCAAACAGATTCATAAGATGAAGAGTACGCAATCAACAGAGGTATGTTGTTTTGTTTTAATTATGAAAACCATGGTCATCTTGAAATAGAATGAAATGAGACTGAAAAACTAATTGAAAAGGAAGACCATTATGAAGAAGAATTGATCAGTGCTTTAGATGAACTAATAAAAGAAAGATAAGAAAACAAGTCACTCAACAAGAAATTGATGAATCAAAAGGAAATTGCTCACATTTTTTAAGAATCCCAACATGTCATCAAGAACTTAAGAACTCATCTAGAAGAAGCCAGAAAGATTGAAGAAAATCTTAAAGATCAAAAACAGTATTTGGAAGCCAACATAGCAGCATAGAAGGAAGAAGCAGAAATGAGAGAGAATATATTGACAGATCATCTCAAGGAAAGAACTAACGATCTAAATTATCTTGAGTCAGAGTTTGGTTAAGAAGAGAAAGTACTTAAAGAAGAAATAATCACATTAAAAATTTACCTTGAAGAAGTGAAAAGAACAGAAGAAGTCATGAAGTCTCAGATATTAAAGAAAGAAGAAGAGGTTGATAAGCTTGAAGAAGAATTTGTCACATTGAGAAGTAAAATCGTTAAGCTCAAAAAGAACGTTGAAGATACATAAACGTCCATATTAGTTGTAGAGAATGAAGAGAAGCACTCTAGGTTGTTAGAAAATATGAATCAAGAAAAGAGAAAGAGTAATGTAGAAATACTCAAAGGAAGGAATTATGGTCAACCAGAATCTAAGAAAACTAATAAGGGTACATCTTCAAGAATACCATCCATGTTCAAGCCACCAAAAAACTTCAGTCATCATCATGATCAGTCAAGGAAGAAATTCAAAAGGACTACACCACAAAGAAGATCATTCACTCCTGTTGAAATAATGTAACTGCGAAGAGCATTCTTATTATTTTGTTATTGGATTAAATCCCCATTGTGGATTAATCATGTCATTATT
>ML778702.1:1417567-1433458 GCA_009831015.1 Picea engelmannii
CATGCACACACACTCCTCTCCCCCCATTTCTCACTCTCTCCCTCCTTTTGTCTCTCTCTCTCTCCCCCACTCACCCCACCTCTCTTTATTTACCTTTCTCTACCTCCCTCCCTCCCTCTATGTATATCTCTCATCCGCCACTCTCTCCCACACTCCCTCTCCCCATATATTACTCTCTCATGCACTCGATACCACCCTATGTTACTCTCTCTCCCTCTATCAATCTATCTCTCAAGAGAGGGGGAGATACAGGGATAGAGGGAGAGAGTGGGGGGTATTAGAGAGGGAGATATATATATATATATGTATATGGGGGGGTGAGAGGGAAAGAGAGGGGGGGGATGTTGTGAGTGGGAAATCCCTCTATGAACTAGCACTTAGGGTCTTATCATGCATGCAGAAAAGACCTAAAGATTCCTACTTTCTACCATCGTCCCGGACCTAATCCCCATTATTATGAAGCAAATACGTAGTTAAGACGATCAAGTTAGCATACCTTATTTTTGGCGTTTGATATCGATCCTTCTTCATGCTTGATCACTCTTTGACTGTAGCTCTCCTCCCAAGGATGACCTACATTCACACAAGACAAACAAAGAACTCCACATGCATTTGATATATAGATTAATGGGTTAGAGATTCAATCAACATGTATGCAATAAACCATGAAAACCTCATATGGTGGGATGGGAAAAGCACTTTTTTATTATTAACTTCAACAAATCAACTTAAAATGATGAAGTTGGCCACTACTCCATGAACCTAGTCCTAGACTCCTCTTCAACTGTCCTCCAACTTCTTTGCTCTATATTTCTCTTTGCACAAGGAAGGCTAAAGGTTGGGACAAAGGGAATGCACAATCGGGTATAGTTTCTTTAATATGATTCTCCTCTTCCAAATGGGACCCCTAACACTTCTCTTATAGTCTAGAAGAAGCTAGGTATTTTTTCGAACCCTCGTCCATCCATGGCTGAAAGGTTTAGTTAACTCACCCAAAGTTGTGTGTTCCATCAACAACTTTCCTTTTTTCATGCTTTTCTAGGTACACACAGGTTGTCTTGGGTCATCTAGCATTTACACAGGTGCAATAATAGAGTAGGGCACGTGGGCCTTTATAAAAGGGTTTTTTAAGAAGAGTTGTTCAACAGTGTTTTGGAAAAGAAGGAATCTGAGATGGCCTGATGCCAAGTGAGCATGTCTGGTGAAAATTAGGGTTATAACAGATGCCCCTTAATGTGTGAGGTCATAAGAGCATCTGATGGCTGAAATACATTAACAATATTCACCAATGTGCCGAACAAGTGAGCCCAAGGATAAAAAATTGGGAGGTTTCATCTGCAAAAATAACAATTGTCTCACCGAGGCGAGCATACCCATGCCCGGGATAAAATAAAATCATGGCTGCCAATCAAATACACTGTAGATCCATGTCATATAACTATATAAAGTGTAGCCGTGAACAATACACGACGGAGCTACATCTCGAAATCAAAAAGATATACGTGTAGAGTATCCATCTTCTTAGAAGCTAATAAGGGTTGATGGCTAGAGATGAGGTCTTCAGGGCTCGAGAAACAACTTAAAAATCTTCAAAACGCGGGTAGGAGTGTAATATGAGTGTACGAATTCACTACCTAGAGGTCTTCGATGGCTCGTCGGTCATGGACTAGAGAATCTTGATGATCAAACTGAAGGCTTCATTGATTTCTAACAAAGACTTGATTGGACGTTCAGGATGGTCGGGCATGAGGGAAAGAGACAAACTGCAGAGGGGATAACCCAAGCTTGGTAAAAAATTCCCTTGGACAATAGCACGACAAATGATGAGACTCAAGTAGCATGGCATTAACTTAAGTTTACGAGACAGGAAGCAATGCAAACTCTCCATATGTTTGGAAGAATAACCAAATGGAGGAGGACACAACTCTATGTAGCGAGAAACAACTTTCTAAGGTTGTATCAAATCCCAGAGTTTGACGAACAAACAAACAGATGTGATTTATCCAAGGGCGACTCATTATGTTACCAATAAAGAAAATACTTTTCCCTTCCTCTTTTTGGGGTATATTTGATTTTTTTTGTCTTTTTCAATAATTTTGGAAAAAGAATAAAAGAATGTTACGTTACAAAGGAGGAACGAGTGTTGCAAACATACAAGTTCAGGGCGCAAGGACAAGACTGATGTTCAAAGTAAGGACACTCGGGAAAAATCCTCCAAGGGCCAAAGGTGTCAAGACGCAGAGGCAAGGTGCTACAGGTCTTGTGTATAAGGCATGCTTTAGATGGTTCAGTTGAGAGTAACATGGAGCCAGCATTAGGTCAAAGATGTGGGTATGAAAATGCGATTAATAAAACACACAATGGTAACGTCCTTTGATGTGATTTTAACGAGCCCAAAGAAGGTAAGCTTGGTGGTTTTTCATATTTAGAGAGTCTGAAAAAATGTAAAAGGAGACTCCACTGGGGTAACGTTTTCGAAGGTAGTCTAGTCGGTTCGAAAAATGGGTAAACTAGCACTAAAAAGACGTCTATTCAAAACCATTTTAACGAGTGTGATAAATACAAGATCACTCGGCCATTTTTTCATTTTTAAGGAGTCTAAAAAAAGATTAACTATGGACTCCGTCAGGAATTTTCTTCTGGACCATTTTAACGAGTGTGAAAGAATAAGGTCACTCGACGATCTGTTCAATTTTAGAGAGTCTGAAAAGAGCTTAACTATGGACTCTGTGGGGGTTCCTTTTTCATAAATTTAGTCCCTCATGCCCAAAAAAGGGTTAAAATGATACCTGAGAGTACTCTTCTAGAGAATTGAAGTTCCTTAGAGTATACCTTTGTTTGTACAGTTGACCGTACGGACCAAAAAAGGGGTAAACTATCGCCGGACAGACGTGACTTCAAATTTCAATTTAACGAGAGTGAAAGGCCACAAGATCACTTAAAAGAAGACCCGTTATGTATTTTGGGAGTCCCGAGGGTGAGGTCAAGAGTGAAAAGGAATCATGCAAATGAGGCTCAAACTCGTAATCAGGAAAAACAACACGAACTCCCGAGCCTACATTCATTAGAGACAACATGGACACCATAATGCAACCAGGATCTACCTAGGGCATCCATGTTCTGGTAAGCTCTACCACCAACTCGTGACACTTCTAAAGAAGCAATGATGGTTTTGTGTCACAACTTGATGGGATTGATCCTATGGAAAAGGGATAAAGACAACGAGATACAAAAGTCAGGGTGGAAACCTAACCTACATGCTCGAGTTGATCATCTGAGATTTTTTCCATGGACCGTCAAAAGTTACCCAAAATTCCAAAAAAATGTCCTGATACCTGATCATACCCTTCCAATGCAACTCATGAATCACTCTAAATGGTTTTTGGTTTAAATAAAATGATAAGGGGGCCAAAAAGTGACAAAAAGAGGCCAAAAATTCTATAAATAGAAGATGGCAGCTCATTATCACCATTGCTGATTTGGAAATTGACTCTGGAGCAAAAAAACCCCTTTGATAAAAGTGGTGATTCCGGGAGCTACAGTGGATGAAATGACCATCTGTCTGGACCAAGTAAGTATAAACTCTCTCCTCTTGCAATTTAAATCTTTATTTATGCTTTGGGTTTCAAGTTTTCGGGGGGCATTGACCTTCAAAAGGTCGGCCCTAGGTCCACGTGGGATGTCTTATGACAGACCGCATGTACATTCAGTCAGAGTAAAAATTGCACGCGTGTACACGTGACTGTCATCATTACAGCCTGCGTGGACCCCCTTATTGAATGAAAAAATTAAAAAAAAAAAGGGTTAACCCTCCTGAACTTGGTGTTTTGCAGGATGTATGTTCATTGGAGGGAAAGAGAGCATGAGGAGGTTAGTGAGTTGGTCGGGGAATACCCCAATGTTGTGTCTGCCTTAATGCAATGTGGGTTGCTCAAGTTCTTCTTATGTATTTTTATGCATGCACAACCTAGGCTACTGATTTCCTTGGTTGATTATTGGAATCCTGATGCAGAGGCCTTTATTTTAGAGGGGCAATCACTGGTGCATACAATAGAGGACATATATTTTTTGACAGGACTCTCTAGGATAGGGGAACTAGTCAACTTCCGGACATTTCCTTCGGGGCCTCATAACATATCAGAATTGATAGGACTTTATTGTGAGGCTGGTATAGACCGATCGAGCTCACAGGTGCCCATAAGCAAGATCATTCAATTATCACTACAGGAGATTATGTTGCTTATTGGGTGGATGATTGGTTCTGTGGCTCTACATCAGGCATCCTGTGCACAGATGAACTATGTAGCCAGTGTTTAAATGCACAAATATTTGACTGGAGCACTACACTACTAGATTGTATGAAGAGGCAACTGACAGATTGTCGGTCGTGGATGTAGAGGAACTTTGGGTTTGGGACGATTCTATGCTCTTTCTTCTTTGAAAGAGTTTTGAGCTTCAGTCCTCGAGTGGTGGTATGAGGACATCAGGCCTCTCTTCCTACAGTTTGTAGATGGGCAGTGTTACTGCCATGACAGGGTGGTGGAAGGACTAATGAGTCCTTTGATGATGATTTCTTCGCTTGGTTGTTGTGAAAGATCCCAGTCATAGAGGATTACCCTTATGCTGGGATTGATTTCTTGAGAGATCCTGAGATACCAGTACCTCCTGGTGAGGAGAGAGGAGAGATGGGTATGTTTACATCATTGTTTTGTTGTTGTTGTTGTTTTTTTTGTTTTTTTTTTTGTGAAACATATGTAATTTTTATGTTGTTTTTTTTTATCTCATTTTTTTTATACTAGATTATTTGACAGATATGTGTCTGTTTTGTGCAGATGTGGGACCAGTGAGACTTGCGGAGTATGCAAGGAACATGCGTCGTCCTCGGCCAGGGGCCGCACCTGCCGCCGCAGGGGGACCAACAGCAACAGGAGAGCTTCCAGCCGGGGAGGTTGAGAGGGTTTTGAGACGAGTCGAGCGAAACTTTACCTCGCTCACTCGCACGGTCCCTATGGAAGAGATTGAGGATATGCCACTATCTATGTAGACTCATGTAGTGGGGGCACCACGAACATGGGTCTAATTGTTTCGATGTTTGGAAAACGTTGTTGATTAGTACAACAGGGCCCACAGGCCCTGACCTTAGTTAGTCTATTCTTTTCACGTGCCGAGAGAACTACTTGTATATATTTTTTGAGGGCTTAATCCCCATGACTCGTTACTGGTCATACTTTTGAGGCGCTTGCGTCCACCTATGTACTCCAGTGATTATGATATTATATATGGATTTTTATGTCTTTTTGTGTCTTATGGATCATATTTTCCCTTAAAAATGTATTTACATGTTTATGTGTATGTCCTTTCATATGTGTGCGAGATGCCAATCTAAAATTTGATTAGCTAGAGTATCTGTAATTTGGTTTAACCTCCTAGGAACATGAAAATATGTAATATAATCAAAGCTTTATTGTAAGAGATGTACCCTAAGGAATCGTCAGTGTAAAGTTAGATCATGAACACGGTAGACCCTATTTAACTGAGACACAACCAACTGAGCATCTAGATAGACCCGGAGATGAGAGATACCAAATGACAGGGCGTCACGAAGCAAATCAATAACTTCACTATACTCACTGACATTGTTTTTGGTGTCACCTAAGCATATACCTCCGGAAGATAATACCTGGCCTCGAGGTGTAAAAATTACCCAATCTGCAGAGGCAAACCTGTGAGTGTGTCAGCTAGCATTGTCTGCATACCCAATGAACATCTCAGATTCACTTGACATCTGCCACAGTGATGAAAGATAACATCAAAAATGACACATCCATAATACTAAAATAAATTAGAAACTAATAGTACAAAGACTATACATATGTTACAAAAAGTTACCCATGGTGACCTACCTATGAGTGATACTTCTTGAGGCAGAGCCCATTTCTAGGCTCTGCCAAAGAATTTCCCTCAAAGTCAACCAGACAATAAGCGCCCCATTTTAGAACCTCTTTTATGACGAAAGTTCCGAACCACATGGGTTTGAATTTTCCTGGCCCCAGGGGGTCCTTATCTTGGTCATAGACCAGGACAAGGTCGCCTTCAGATAAAATCTGAGGACAAATGGATCTATCATACTGAAACTTGACTTTATGTTTGTGAGCCTTATTGGTCAGGTCCGCATCACGACACTGCTCATTGAGCCACTCAAGGTATAATAACCATTCTTCAAGTGGAGAAGTATCTGGCAATAATTGTACTGCCAACTTTAGGGATGGGATCTGACATTCGATAGGCAATACTACTTCCAGCCTATAAATGAGTTGAAAAGGTGAGAAACCGGTTGCAGTCTTAGCAGAAGTTTGGTAAGCCCATAATGCCAAGTATAACATCAAATGCCAATTTGACTTGGCTGAGTTGATCGTTCGTTGTAGGATGGTCTTAAGAGATTTATTTACAGCTTCCACCTGACCATTTTCTTGGGGGTAGTAGGGTGACGAATGTTCTTTCCACAACCCAAGATTTGATGTTAACTCGGTCATCATCTGGTTCTGAAAGTGACTTCCATGGTCAGTGACAATCTCCCTCGGGACGTTGAACCTTGCTATTATCTGGTTGAATAAAAAGAGAGTCGCAGTTTATCCATCATATTTAAACGTTGGCATATCTTTGACCGACTTCTTGAAGTAGTCTATGGCTACAATGATATAATGGTGCCTCCTTGCTAAAGGAGGGTTTCATGTAGCATAATCAATCCCCCACTTGGTGAAGGGACCAATTGCAATGACAGGAAACATGGGAGTGGGATGTGCCCTCATCTTCCAAGAGAAGATCTGGCACGTGTGGCACTTCTTGACCGATTCGATACAATCTTTGATTAGTGTCAGCCAGAAGTAACCTACTCGTAAAATATTTTGGGTTGTTGCCAACCCAGACAAATGAAAACCACATGCTTTGGTATGGAAATCATTAAGCATGATAACTACTTCTTCATGAGTGAGACATCGGCATAGGATGCAGTCTACACCTCTTCGATACAATGTATCATCGAGTATGAGATAATTCTTAGCCTGATGGCATATACGTCGACGCCCATCATGAGAAGTAAAGGTGGGGCACTTTAAAGTTTGGAGATAGATAAGTATATCTTTGTACTAGGGATCCGAAGATGTGATCAAAAACATATCTCCTCTGATAGGTGACTCTTCAGGCACAACATCACCTTTCTCAACTGGAAGTTCCGAAATAAGTTCTGCGAAGACCAGTGACTTTTTGGATTTCGCTGAAATGCAATCTAAGTCAAATGCCTGGAGGACTACTATCCATCTACTGATCTTTCCGCCTATTACCCGTCATGTCAACATGTACTAAAACGGATTCACGACAGCAATGACGGTGGTCTTGCAAAACAAAACATAATGACAGAACCGTTGAACAGCATGGACTGCTGCCAATGCAAGTTTCTCGATAGGAGAATAATTGAGTTCCGGTCCTACAAGGCCTCGACTCAGGTAATAGATCACATATTCTGAGAACAAGTCATCTTCCTGAACTAAGACCATGCCGATGGTTGACTCTGCTACAGATAGGTATAATAAGAAATCTTTGTTATAGTTAGGTGGCCAAAGTAGAGGCGCAGTTGTGAGGGAATATTTCAACGCTTCGAAAGAGCGTTGAGTGACATCATCCCAATAAAAAGGAATGTCTTTCTTTAGTAAGCGCATAAATCCCTTTCTGAGCTCGGCATAGTTGGCAATGAAACGTCTTAAAAAATTCACCTTGCCCTATAGACTCTGAAGTTGAAGGATTGTGTGTGGGTGAGGCAACTAAATTATTGCCTCAACCTTGAGAGGATCGCCCATAATCCCTATTGTTGACACTATGAAACCTAACAAACGTCCTAATGTTACGCAAAAGCTGCACTTGTTTAGATTCAAGTGAATCCGGAAGTAGCGACAACACTCAAATATAAGTCAAAGGTGTGTGGGATGATCCGTTCTCTTGTGAGATCGAGATGCTAAATCATCTAAATAGGCCTCAACTATATGCTTGAGGTCATGGAAAGTAAAAGAAATGGCCCGCTGAAAGGTCGCACCAACATTTTTGAGACCAAAGGGCATCTTACGATACACGAATGTACCCCATGGAAAAATGAATGTTGTTTTGTGTTGGTCATCATGTTTGATTTGTATTTGATTATATCCCAAAAATCCATCCATGAAAGAGAAGGCCTCACAACCTACACATTCATCAATTATCTGGTCGATGAATGGTGTGGGAAAATTATCTTTTGGATAGACCTTGTTCAAATCATGGAATTCTGTACATACACGAATAGTGCCTTGTTTCTTATTGACCAGCACAGGATTTGACACCCATTGGGTCAAATGGATAGGATAGATAAAACCGTCTTTTAGCAGTTTCTCAACTTCAACCTTAATGGTTGTTGCCTTCCTGGGATTACCTGGACGAAGCTTCTGCCGAATAGGCTTGGCATCTGGATAAGTTGTGATTTCATGTTCGACTATTTTTGGATCGATGCCTCACATTTCTTCATAAGACCAGGAAAAAACATCGCGAAATTCTTTAAATAGATCTGTGTAGATTTGAATCTCTCCAAGGGAGCAGTCAGCTCCGACGAAAACATTCTCCACGACACCAGGGGTTCTGTAGATATTGATCGGTATGGTTTCAGTGATGGTTTCCATATTACCGTCAGCATAGATCTCGTGTGTAGCTAAGGGATTAATAGGACAAGACCTATCTCCAGTCATAGTCAAGGTGAATTCTCCGGCTTCGATTCTTCTTAACTCTGGGAGGAAGTATGATCTGTCATGAAGATCCTCCCAAGGTTTGTCCGGACTAGTCATTGCTTCAATTACTGCGTCGTCGGAGGGAAAGACTAAGTCTAACGAATTGGTTTCAGCGAGAGAACCTTGAGCCCAAATAGGCTCTAGAAGCAGATCTAACTCTTGTGCACGGGTTGGATCTGTGTTGTCTAAATCTTGCTAGACTAAAGAGTACGCTACTTCAACTTCAAACAAGGGCATGGACATGCCCAGGTGCCTTGTCCCATCCATCATGGCCAATGGGGAAGGATATATCCACGGATCATTGAAGTAAGTCATGCGAAACGACGAAACTTGGAAAATCTCAACCTTATGGTGGTCGGATATGAACTTGACATCGCCTTGAGGGGATGGGTAATCGAAGGTACCCATCAAAGATGAGCACAAACCAACCCCTATGTTGACTACGCCTGGTTGAGGATTATCAATCATCGGGACTGCGGACACCCCCAATGAAGGGTCAGGTCTGGTCCTCATGTGGAAACGACAAGACCCAAAAAATTGTAGCAACCACTGCTTGCATGGCATAAGTCCAACTCCTTCCTAACATGAGATTGTAGTCGAGGGAAGCGTCGACTACTTCTACCTCGATGCACACGGTCTTCCCTCCTAACTACATGTGGAAAGAGGGAATGATACCATGTGGTCAGAATGAATGAATGTTGAAAGCAACTAGAAGAGTAGCTGATGAAGACAAAACAGGTTGGCCAATGGCCTTCCAACATGCCAACGACATTATGCATGTTGAGGCGCCCTCATCAACCACCATGCAAAAAATATTTCTAGTAAAAGTTTTCATGGGGTGAGACACTACTATCTGAAACGCTACATGGTAAGGCAAGTGAGGTTTTAAGTCGGTTGTATCCAGCATGATGGTACCCATATTACAAGTCTCGGTAGATCCTAAAGTGGTTAACAAAGCTTTCCTCTGGGAAGGGAAGCTTTGGAGGACCTCCAAAGAGGACATCACACAAGGGGTTTGAGACAAATCCTCCACCACAAAATAGTTCTGGGTGGCCCTTGCTTTTGGGTTGTGAGAAGATTTTTTGAATGCACCTTTTGGGATGCGTGTCATTGTTTCACCCAAATTATTCTCAATCTGTAGAGGAAGAGATGGGAGTTCGGCTTCTTTTCCCTTCTCAGAAGTGCTTGGTTTACTGTAGTCATGCGCTCTAGTCGATATAAAATCATCACCCTTCATCATATACACATTCGTGGATGTGGGATTGTTCAAAGACAGAGAAGGTCCTTGACTACCCCCTTCCGCACTTGTAGATGCTTGGGTTAGGTTTTTCCCATGCTGAAATGGATTGGTTAACATGGCAGGATATTGCTATGTCACAAAATTTTGGGCCTCTGCAAGTTGAGGACACTGGTGGGTCGGGTGGTCTTCCACGCACAAGTTACACGGATACCTTGCCTTCCATTTATCAGTGTTCCCCCTGCTAGCATTATTAGTGGGTTTCATATCCCCCTTACCCTTGTTTCATTGTTTTTTCTTTCCTTCAGGCTGTTGGGTGGAATTTGGATTTGTCGATTTCACTATGTGTACATCCGACGTTTTAGTAGGGGGAACAACCAAAACAGTAGTTTGGATGGCTTCTGTGTGTTGTATAGACAATTGCTACAATTGCTTCGTCAGTTGCTCAACGAGCTTTGTTTGTGCTAAACCAACAATACCATCAGCATGTGGTCTAGCTCTTTGTCTAGTTTTATCAAGTATTGAGCGTGGCACATCTGGAAAGATCTTGTATCATAAACCAGACTGAGAATAGATTAGCTCAAGCTGTTGAGCTCTCATGATGGTGTCTTCATTGGAAAACACTCCAGACATCACGACGTCTTTGGATAACTGTGGGACAAAAGACTTAAGGAACCACTCGAGTAGGAATGATGGTGGGACTGGCACCTTAATTAAACTCTTCTGGCATCCCCATTCTCGAATGTGATCAGAAATATGGTCCGCTTTTGTCTGTGCGAAATTGGCCAGCAATTCTGTGTCAGCATCGTATCTCACAGGTAATTGGAAATGGTTTAGGAAATCCATTTCCAATTCTCCGAAGCAAGAGTATCTTGAGCGGTCGAGCTCAATGTACCATTTTGCGGCACTCCCAATGAGAGTACGTTGAAACAATCACAAGTTTACGGAGTTGTGTTTTAACGAGTTAGATGAGAACCAAATATGGAAGGTGGTCACATGATCTCATGGATCTTCGTTAGGCTTGGCTTCGAACTTTGGTATGTCCGAAGGAAACTTCGTCGGCATAGGGGGACAACGTGGATCATGACAGATAGGGTCATTCAACAACCTTTTCAAGTCTGGCAAATGCAAAGTTTCCAGGAAAGGTAATTTGGGTTGTTAGTGATAAACTGGGAAAAAGGGACCTGGAGTTTCACTGGCACCAGGTTTCTAAGAAAAGTTTGGTTGCTGGCCTGGGTTCTGGTAAAAACCATGGCCATGACCAACATATGGATTCTGCATGTGAGGAGACATCATCGACTGATTCCCAAAATAGGACATCGATGGTCGGGCGTGCATTACACTCAGAGGACTTTGGGAAGGGTTTCCCCATGCCAATCCTGTGGGGATAGGCATAGTACCTTGTCCTAGGTTCTATTGGTTGTGAAAATAATTTCCCCAGATCGACATTCCCGATGAGGGAACGGATCCCTGCCAAGAATTCCAAGGCCCTGATGCGGAAGAAGTTCCTGGGTTTGTCCCCTATGCAGGAATAGTACCCTGCATAGGAATAGGTTGTCTGAAACCGAGATTTGCCCCAGTCGGGAAAGAAGCTGACAAGAAGGCATTGTTACCAAACGCACCGAACAAAGAAAATGATTTTGAACCTACCGACATATTATGTGAAGGTGGTCCTTGACTCCCTGCTCCAAATAAACTATGGTGTGCAGGTGGCCCGATGGATGGCTAGTGGGTGCCACCAAGCGAAGGGGACGAAGGAGGTATATGACATCCCCCATAAGGGAAAGTGTTAAAAGGAGATGAAGTGCCCCCCATGTGGCCTTGCAGAGGAGAGTTAGATCTCCCTGCCCCCAGACCTAAAGTCTTTGAAGTGGAGTAGGAAATTATAGGACATGTACCTAAGCTAGGCATCCCGTATGAGAATGGAGGGCCTGTCGCACTAGGTGTGAAAGGGGTTGTGGCCACTGCCATAGATGGGATCAGACCACTATACGAGGTAGAGGAGATTGAGACCATGGTAGCTCGAAACGGTGATGGTGGGTTAGGAGGTGGAAACTCTCTTGTGGTGACAACCATAGTGGGAATTGAAGAATTCCTAGAAGGAGTGACAACATTTGTTTCCATTGCTGCATGCGACACTGTCTGGCACTCGTAAGGGTGAATTGGTACGATGATGGGTGTTGAAAGATCAGTGGTTGGAGTTTTAGGTGGACCAAGAGATTTCGCTCCAAAGTCTAAAATAGTCATTTCCTCCAGATGTTGGTCGGGCACAATTTCTTGTGACCCGGTCCTTTCAAAAGACCCTTGTTGGTCTAGCTTTTTCCTTAGTAGTGGAGGGGGTGGCTCTAGTGTAACCAGCAACAGGCCTAGAAGCCTTCATGACCGGTGGAGCTCGTGATCCTCCACTGTGTGAGAATATCAAGGACACCCTAGGGCATTCTATTTGTTCAAAAAACAACACACACTAAAAAAGTCCCTACAAGATAAAACAAGAAAACACTAAACTAATTGGAAGAACAGTTACAACAACCAACACTAGAGAAACTTACCGGTGCCAGTTCAACTGGAACACGGAAGCACCCTCTGGGTATACTCTACAAAGCGGGGCCCGATGTCTGTCCTAGGTATCGTGGTATACCCCCTCAGTCACCTATGTATGTCTCTAAAAAGATAGGCAACTAGGTTGCTAGCGCGCGAATAGTCACCAGGCGGGTACAATCAAAAGTCGGGTAGACCACAATGAGCATGGTATCGAGCTTCGTGGAAAATGCAATTGACAAAATCCCAAGACAAGCCCTTTATATGTGTTCTCCTCTATGATTGGTCCAACTTTGGAGGGGTTATCTCCTCTACCTTTCCGCACGCGACCTCGTGTTTAGCCAGTGTGCTAGAGGGGGGTCCCAGATAAATTTCACGATACTGGACTTTGACACTCCCTAACTCAAACTCCAATGTTTGATTTTAATGGCCTTGAAGAGTTTCTACTCCAACCTAATTCAAGGCCCTAATCCTAAACTAGTTGGTTGACCCTACAAACATAAAAATTTGAATGAATTTTAGATTTAGCGTTAATTTTTATGGCTTGTCTTAAGTCAAAGGTTATGAAAGTGAAACTAGTGATGTTTGAAAGACACAAGCAAAAATAAACAAAAAGATGGAAACAAAAAACCTTCACTTAACTCAAATCTTAAACAACTTTTCAAAATTAATTTTTTTTCGAAGATATTTGAACTGAAAACTCAAAGAAGGATTTCACTCGACTAAAAGCTACTTATGATCTAAGTAAACTATCAAGAACTTATGAAAGAAAAGACATTTCCCTGGTTACTAATGCAAAACAACACTTTTTAACCAAACAAAGAAAACAAAAGATCTTTTTTTATTTTATTTGAATGCTCACAAAGAAAAAAAGAAAAATATCAACAAGTCAAAACCAAGAAAACTTCTGGCCTAAGTGCATATCACAAAGAGTCACTTTAAAAATCACACACAAGCAAATTAAAATTGGACTCTCACACTTGTCTAAAAGCCCTATAAAAGAAAATTTTAAGGAAAACTTCTAAATGAAAAAAGAAATCTATTCTTGTGATCAAACCTAATTTATTGACCTCTATGACAGAGACCCAAAAACCTGAGAGGTATAACTCTTGTCAAAGGAAAGGATGACTACCTCACTTTCAACAAAAAATTTCTCCACAAGCACACCGCTGACAGTTCAACAACAAGTGTGTGCATGCGAGCTGTGTAAAGTCAGAGCGCATGTACACGCGTGCTGGCCTTATACACGCCGTGTGTATATCTGAAACTCTAAGACAAATGAAAAACCAAGAAAGCCAGCCCAGGCAGAGACTATTGGTACTGAGAACCAGAATCTCTTGAAGACTCAAAAACTTACTTTAATAGAAAAAAGAAAACAATTCAAGGAAAACTTCATAGAACAAACCAATCTGAGGTGAAACCTAAGCTATAGATGGCAAACAAAAAATACTAGAAAGAGTTCCAGAAAACCCCTGAGAAGGACTAATTTTGATAGGGAAGAGGATGACTGCCTCTCTAAAAGAAATTTTCTGGAATCATACACGCGACTGACACCTCCTCAGCTAGCATGTACACACGGGCTGTGAGAATGTAGGTCGCGGGTAAATGCATGCAGACCTTATACAGGCTGTGTGTACCTATGTGGGTCTCAGAAGAAAAATACATTCAAGCAAAGAAATAGATATAACTGGTATGGAAGACCAAAATCTCTATTAGCTCAGACTTTTGCAGAAACTTTAAAAACCGAAAATGAAACCAGTTCTTAAAAATACCCAAAAAATATTCCCAGAAACCCTAGATAATCCCTAGTATGGTCGCTAATTTCGTTGTGAGAGGGAAATCCCTCTACGGACTAGCACTTAGGGTTTTATCATGCATGCAGAAAAGACCTAAAGATTCCTACTTTCTACCATCGTCCCAAATCTAATCCCCACTATTATTAAGCAAATATGTAGTTAAGAAGATCAAGTGAGCATACCTTATTTCGAGCGTTTGATATCGATCCTTCTTCATGCTTGATCGCTCTTTGACTGCAACTCTCCTCCCAATGATGAACTACATTCACACAATACAAACGAAGAACTCCACATGCATTTGATATATAGATTAATGGGTTAGATATTCAATCAACATGTATGCAATAAAGCATGAAAACCTCATATGGTGGGACAGGAAAAGAACTTCATTATTATTAACTTCAACAAATAAACTTACAATGATGAAGCTGGCCACTGCTCCACGAACCTAGTCCTGGTCTCCTCTTCAACTATCCTCCAACTTCTTTTCTCTATATTTCTCTTTGCACAAGGAAGGCTAAAGGTTGGGACAAAGGGAATGCGCAATCAGGTATAGTTTCTTTACTATGATTCTCCTCTTCCAAATGGGACCCCTAACCCTTCTTTTATAGGCTAGAAGAAGCTAGGTATTTAGTTGAACCCTCGGCCATGCATGGAAGAAAGGTTTAGTTAACTCACCCAAAGTTGTGTGTTACGTCAACAACTTTCCTTTTTCCGTGTTTTTGTAGGTACACATGGGTTGTCTTGGGTCATCTAGCATGTACACGCGTCCAGTAATGGAGTAGGGCACATGGGCCTTTATAAAAGGGGTTTTTAGGAAGAGTTGTTCATCATTGTTTTGGCAAAGAAGAAATATGAGATGGCCTGATGCCAAGTGAGCATGTCTGGTGCAAATTAGGGTTATAACAGGGGAGAGAGAGGGAAAGAAGGAGATAGGGAGGAAATGAGAGAGAGGGAGAGAGAGGGAGGGGAGTGGAGGAGAGAGAGAGAGATATTGGGAAAGAATGAGAGAAGGGAAAAGGGGAGAGAGAGAGAAAGAGGGTCCTTGAGTGGGAGAGAGAGATGGATGTAGAGAGAGAGAGGAGGATGCAAAGTTGGATAGATATGGAGATGGAAAGAAGGAGGGAGGGAAATAATTCTATAGGGGGCGATATATTTTATTCATTATATCCAATTTACATTATTTAAATATTGTGTTGCTTTGGATTTTGGCCAGATACATTACATTTACAATATACATTGGTAGCTTGGGGTTTGGAAATGGGGATGTTACATGTGTGGAGAAAATTTTATGCGTATTATGTATATTAGTTAAATTAATATATGAATATAATTTAAATAATATGTCGAACTAATATACATATACACATATATTAATTTAATTAATATATGGAGTACCCATATACTAGTTTAACTAATATATAGAGTGAGTGTCTATACCACATACTTCATATATTACTTAAAATAATATAAGTGGTTCCTCTTCCCCTCTCTCTCTAACCCATCGTTCCCCCCA
>ML778702.1:1446283-1520960 GCA_009831015.1 Picea engelmannii
TTATTTTTTTTGTTAATTTGTGCGGGACCTGTTGGGTACGCGATTAACCTGTGGCTTGAGAAACTGCGACTCAGGGGCATCTAAGCC
Source organism: Picea engelmannii (assembly GCA_009831015.1). Taxonomy (NCBI): domain Eukaryota; kingdom Viridiplantae; phylum Streptophyta; class Pinopsida; order Pinales; family Pinaceae; genus Picea; species Picea engelmannii. The sequence goes on from ML778702.1 coordinate 1,446,371, forward strand.
GTCAAAATCACCCGGGGATCGCACCCGGCCTGAGCCACACCAACCCTTAACATGGTTGAATTTTTTTGTCCCCGCAAGTTTCGAACCGGTAACTTTAACATCACAGAGTGACTTAACAACACACTCCATCACCAACTGTCCTACACCTCAGGGACTAATATATATATACAATAAATATTATATAAATACTATAAAAAAACAAAATAATGTAAATATTTTTTTATTTGTTCATTTATTTATATATATAACAAAATAATGTAACTACTTTATTTATTTATATTAATAATTAAATAATGATAATTCTCATGTTTGTAGATGTAATTTCAATAAACTTAGATGGATTTAACTAAGTGATCTTCATAGTCATTATGGATTTAGCGTGGTAAGTCAAAACACCTAAACTAACTCTTTGAGTTATTTATATGTACTTTTCGCTATTATATAATTAATATAATATGATGAAAATAAACTATTGGATCTGGATTAATCATGGATCTTCCTTCACTACTAGAGTCTAGTACCGTATCCCAGCATCCTCGTTTAGCGTATTTAAAAAAAAGGTTTCAATAATATATAATTTTTTTTTTTTTTCTCTTGGAAAATACACTTTGTGACGTATTTATTTCACAATAAGATTTCACAATAAGCACATTTGTTATCAATTTCAACATGCACCTATAAAATTCAAAATTAAAAGTCAATATTTTTAGTATTTTAGTTCATAAAGACTAAGGAGATTTATGAAAGTTTATCTCCAATATTTTTAAATAAAAAATAAAATGTTAAAGTAAATTCATTAATTTATTATTTTTATTAAGGTTTAATAAATTTATCATCATTTATATATATATTTATACACACATAATCAAATAGTAAACTTTGCCCCGGATGGGGTGTTAGTGGGTGCCACCTAGTTCATATAGGAGAACGACGTTTGCCAACGGGGCACAGAGACATGTGACGAGATCGTGCCTCCGTCCGCCATCCTCTTGCGGTATTAATGCACTCTTATGGCGATGGGAAAGGCTGTTATTGCACTCGGCCTCCGCATTTTGTTATGGCGCTGGTGTTAGTCTTCGTTCATTGTTTTTGCTGGTGGTTTGATGGGCTTTCCCCCTCGCTGCCATGGCCGTTGTATGAATGCGTCCACTGGTCCCCGGTGGCTCCTTACTACACCCAACCCTGCGACCTTTGTTGCGTGCAATCGATGCCTAAGCACAAGCGACGTTTGAGAGGGAAACCACGGCAGGGTTCTCCCTGGAGACCTCGGCGACCCTCATTTTTCTCGCCTGCTATGCCTCCCTCTGGTCCATCCCTTCACCTCCAGGATGCGCAGCCCAGAAATACCCCTCCCGCTCCGCCGATAGCAAGCACCAATTGCCTGGAAGTTATTCCTCGGCCGCCATGCGCATCTTTGCGTCTCCTCCTCGCTCCACCTGGAAATGAACCGCCCCATCCTCATCGCTCGTCTTTCCCATGAGTCTTTGGAGAAGAGCCACCACCCTCAACGCGGAAGCCTAGGAGTTCTGGGTTCCCCTCCTTTGACGCCACCACTGGCGAGCAGGTAAAAGACAATTTGGTCATCCTCTACAGCCTCGTATTCGAACTTCGTCAGGGGGTTGAGGACCTACAATTCCGACTGCAACTTACAAATGACAAGGTGGCGCTCTTCCTTCAGCTCCTCTCCTCGATGCATGAGACCTTCCTCTCGACCCCGGAAGGAGCAACCTCCAGGCAGGAACCCGAAGCAGACACCGCCGAAGGACAAGTCAAGGCGCGCGCGACATCGAAGCTGGGACTCAGGGCAGCTACCACGACTAAAGATGTGGTAATGCAGTGTGCAGCAGAGCCGGATTTGGAACGGGTTGGAAGTGCAACCATAGCTGAGAAGGAACCCGCGAGGCACGACCTTGGAACTGAGACCAATGAGGAGGTCAAGGTGCAGTGGGGGGACATGACGACAGTTGTCGAAGAGGAACCATGGATAGGAGATCTCAACGCCACCTGGCTAGGTTACATGTCAGGTGTCTAGGCTCTGGTTGTTTAGAAGTCGTGTCAGCTGGTTGTTGTTTTTTATGGATGTCCACTTTGTCTTAGACATTACTCTTTATGGTTTATTACTATGCTAAGGCTGACTAAGTTGCTGACTGGGTTGGTTTCCCCTATGTTGGGGCAGCCCAGCAATTTCAGCAGATCTATCACTGTATTTTGGAACTCTCTTTTGCCTCTGGCAGGACCTTAATATATTAAACTTCTTACTTACAAAAAAAAAATAGTAAACTTTGATTTTTTAGATGACCATAAACCTGATTCTTATTAGAGACCTTTAAACCTAACTCTTAACTTTGTCATGCACAAAATACTCATTGAAGAGAATTCTGACAACCAAAGGAACTTATGTTTTGATAAACAAAAGGTCGATATTTTCTTACAATACTTAAGCAATGATTTAAAATTGATATCATATAAGAACAATGTCAAAGCTAAGAGTCATAATTTTACAACAACTCTCTTTAATTTCATTAACAAATTCTTTATTGATGTGCTAGGTAAAAAGAAAAAAAGCACAACTAATTCTTGGTATGATAATTAATATTAAATTGAAAGAAAATCCATTAGCGATGTTTCTAATGCATCTTTAAAATATGATAATACAAATAGAACAAAACCTTAATTAAATATAATTATATATATATATATATATATATATATATATAGAAAGGAAGAAAAACTTTTGCATCGATTTAAGGAAGATCCTAAGAAATTTTGGAGGAAAATTCCAACTCGTAAAACTAAAAAAAACAATAGGATGCTCTTGAAGGATTGGAATTTCTACCTTAAAAATATGTACAAATCCCCTAATGTCATGGACAACATGTCAAATATATCTAGAAAGGATGAAGTCTTTTCTATAGAAGACTTTAAGTTTGGGGTTAAGCAGCTCTCAAAAGGAAAATCTAAAGACATCGAATGTTACCAAGTTGAAATATTAAAAATTAGAGAACATATCATCATCCCTCACATATATAATCTTTTGAATTTGGCTATCCAGCAAGGCTTCCCAAAATCTTGGAGTCAATGCTTGAATGTACATGTTTTTAGAAGTGTGGATAAAATAAATCTCTCTAATGATAGGACCATTATGATTAGCCCCATTTTAGTTAAGCTACACATAATTGTTTTGGAATAGAAGATCGGTACATGGATAGAAAGCCATGGAAAAAGAGATAGATGTCACACCAGGTTTAGAGGCTACCATTCCATTGTGAACCAACTTATTACCTTTAGGATCATCATAGAGGAGTTTCGTAATGATGAAACTGATCTCCTTTGTTGTTTCATTGATTTACAAAAATATTTTGACGCTATGCCTAGGACTAACCAATGGAATAGGTTATAACAGCTTAAAGTCCCATTCGAGTTAAAAGTTGTTGCAGTAAAGCTATATGAGAAAGTTATTTTCAAGTTTAGAAACATTGAGGGTTGGTCGGAGGAAATTAATTGTAATATAAGAGTCAAGAAATGTTGTCCCTTATCCCCTACCCTTTTCAACATCTATATTGATAAGCTAGAAGATTGTTTGGAGGGTACATATTGTGTTGGCCTGGCTCTCACTACTATATTCATCATCCCCCTTCTTTATGCTGATGAAATTGTTTTTTATGAGTCCCTTTGACCTAGGTAAGAAACTAATAATCCTCAAGGAATTATTTTCTAGCATGCACATGACAGTGAACACAGACAAAACAAAGGTTATGATAATTAAATCCAAAAGGATCAACTACAATAATTTTTTTTATGAAAACAAAAGCTCGGAGGAAGTTACTTCATACAAATATCTTGGAATCGATATCCACCACAAGCTCAATTGTAACTATAGCATTGAAAAAATGATAAATGAAGTGTGGAAAGATCATTATTGGCTTGAAAACAATTGTAAATCAATGGACCTTTTCCTTTCGGATAAAAGAATATATATTTCAAACACTAGTCATTTTAATTATCTGATATGGATGTGAAGTTTGGGGTTGCAGTATATCTAGAGAATCCCGAAGAAAAATAGAATAGATCCAAAAGAAGTTTATAACTTATTATCTCAAAATTAAGGGAAAAATCCCTATCCTATCCTCTACATAGAAGAAATCCTCTCCCCCATTGAGGGGATTTCCATGATTAGATACCTAACTTACAAGAACAAGATAAAAAACATGGATGAAAAGAGGCTCCCAAAAAATTCTTCAAACTATAGAAAAAACCACCAGTGGCTCAAGCGTGGATGACATAAAGATGCCAAGCTATTGGCACCCAAAATTTTAGGATAAAGCTTATTCACATGCACAAAAATAGTAGTGTGTGCACTCTAGGTTTGCACACAAGCACAAAATGAGTTGTGTGTGTACTCCATTTTTGCACACACACCAATAGTTGCACAACATATGAAATAAGATGTGGACACTAATCAAATTTCCACAATGCAAATGAGTAATCAAGGAGATATCACATTCACATTGAAATCAAGAAGAAGATATTTAGGAATATTCCCAAATGATTAAATTAGGCAACATGAGAGATTGTGGAGAAGTTAAAGGATGAGCTGGAAAGTTAGTTAAGATTGTCATGAATCCAAAGATGCTACATGGGATGCATGTATAACTCATAGTTAGCAAAGCGAGTGGAGCAGAGGAGAAAGTGAAAGAGAGAAATAGTAGAGAAGGAAATGAAAATGACAATAAAAGACACAGAGAGGGGTTCATTAGTTGGTTCTCTCATTTTTAAATTAAGACAGTATGAGGTCTGCAATAGAGCAAGGAAGAGAAAATGATTCTAGCTAGTTTTTTATGAGTCTTCTTGCAAATGTAGTTTTGTACGAGGCTCAAATAAGTTTTGTAACGAGTCTGTAATAGATTCAGCATAGTAGCATGTGAAAATTCTGGGAGGAAGTGCATGGTTCCTTGTAATGTATTGTTGATAGAATGTATGAGAGCGTAGGGCGTTGTTACTGATGAATTATGAGTTTCTTGGTCCATGTATGCTACTGTTTGAATGGAAATAAAAACAAAATTGTGTTATTCATGTCATTTATTGTGTTGATTATGAGCTCAATGAATGTATATGGTAATGTTTCATGTTGATAATCTCTTAAGAAATTGTAATGGAATGTGTGAATGTTGGCCTTAGTGGTTTCCCCATGTAGCTTAACTCTTCATCACCAACACAAGATCAAATGGTCTCTGTGATTCTCATGGTGTCTCGGGTAAGACCTTCTTCGATCTTCAACTAAGGATTGATATGCCGACACCTTGGGGTTTTGTTGGTCAAATCTAGATGAACCCTGGGTCATTAACCCCCCATCGTTAAGGAGGATGCATGCAAGTGAGCCATCACAAATATAATCTAAATAATTGGGGAATACATGAAGAAGTCATCATGCATAATACCAATAATATTACAAATATTATCACTTCTAAATTTAAGGAGAATATGTGGTGTGATAAAGAATTAGTGGATAATATTAAATTAAAATACTACAAGGAGGTGGTCAACCCTAATTTAGAATATAAAAAGTACCTCTCAATTTTGAGAAGTGCAAAGAAGAAAATCAACATTGCTAAAATAAGAACAAACTCTCACCACCTACATAGTGAAAGTGGTCATTGGACAATTCCCAAAACACAATGGGATGAAAGAATTTGTCATCTTTGTGACACTATGAGGGTAGAAGGTGAAAAACACTTCCTCTTAGATTTCCCTCTCTATACCCATATTAGATCCCAAGTTAAAAATATTTTCCACAATATAGACCTTCCTAACCTCCTTAGTTATCAAAACTATGGTGATCTTGGAACACTTCTGTAAATGTCTTTTTAGCATAGAAATACAATTTTAAAGAAATCGAAGTAATCTCTTACCTTCTTAAGGTCCAATAAACCAATTGCTCTTGGTGGACATTAATGATCGTCATCTTCATCATAATCCTAATAAAACATGAGACATTAAGCATGGAAAGTATACATTTCAATGAGATCGAGATGTAAAATACATCCTTTATCATGATATTTTTTAAAAATGTTATATGGTAATTTAACATTATGCATCTCATTTATAAGGATTTGAAAAATAGTTTTTTCAATTAAATAGAATTATTCATTCATTTATATAAATTTAAATTTTTCCTTAAAAATGAGAAAATAACCTTAATTTAAAAAAAATACAATTAATATGATCTCCTAAAACATTAATTTAGGGTTATAAAATTTTCATTAATTTTACATAATTACTTATAAATTTATTAATTTAAAGGATGAATCACTTTAAAACATAATATATTTATAATAAAGTAAACGAATTAATCGACCTTAATTATACTAATAAGAGATTTCTGATATATATTTTAAATATTAAAATAGTAATAGGTATTCAATATTAATTAAAAATATTATTTTCAATTTCCTATTATAAATTCTAGATTTAATTAAATACATTTATAAAAAAATAGTGATTGTTTATTTTTTATTATAATAAATAAAAATTAAATAAAAAAAAAAATTCCTAAAATATTTTATGTATCATGAAAATTACACTTTTCACATAAAAAAATTTAAGTTGGGAAAAAACATTACAAATGAAAAAATAATATGAACTAGGAGGATAATAATCATTCTTCCCAACCATTCAAGTTAAATCCAATAGACATTTTCACATAATTTTCTTATTTAAAATATTAATTATATATTTATTTGTTTACTAACATGTTAATAAGTGCTAAAATAACATGTGGTCTAAGAAATAAAAACCTATGAACATTTAAGTCATCAAAAATAGTAAAAAAATCTTCATAATTTTGAACCTTAAATTATTTAGAAAAGAAAACCCTCAAAATCCAATTACTATAGTAATATTTGACTAAAACCTTAATTATATTAAAATAATATTATTTATAAATTATAAAAATTAAAAAATTAATACTATAAATTCAAATTTTATTTTTATTATATCTTAAAAAATTATTAGACATAAATGATTGAACCTTAAGTTATTTAGAGAAGAAAACCCTCAAAATCCAATTACTATAGTAATATTTGACTAAAACCTTAATTATATTAAAATAATATTATTTATAAATTATAAAAATTAAAAAATTAATACTATGAATTCAAATTTTATTTTTATTATATCTTAAAAAATTATTAGACATAAATGAGCTAAATTTATTGGTAAAGAGTGATGATTTTTTTTCTTATTGAGTAAGTTTTAATTTTCATAATAATTTCTTCTTCAAATTATAATTATAGGTCATTTTAAATTATTGATTAAATATATAATTATATCAAAATAATCAATATAATTATATTTAATAATCTTGTAATCCATAATTAAATCAAAACTCACTCAAATTTCTTTCAAATTATAGATCACTTTAAATTATTAATTAAATATATAATTACATCAAAATAATCAATATAATTATATTTAATAATCTTGTAATCCATAAGTAAATCAAAACTCACTCAAATTTCTTTCAAAATGTTATAAGTTTAATAGATTTGCTTCTATTATATACATCACTTAACTTTCCATATAATTTAAAATCACCACTTCCAATAAATTTAATGAAATCCATAAAAATTAAAACTCACTCAAATTAATAATCTTGTAATCCATAAGTAAATCAAAACTCACTCAATTTTTTTTCAAAATGTTATAAGCTTAATGAGTTTGCTTCTATTATATACTTCACTTAACTTTCTATATAATTGAAAATCACCACTTCCAACCAATAAATTTAAGGAAATCCATAAAAATTATAAAAGGTTTTCAAATTTTTTATAAAATTAAAAAAATATTAATAAGAAAATTTATGATTATATCATTAACTCTAAATATACCCATGACAATAGTCTTTATCGCATTAAATAATATAAAGCTCTTATCCCATTTTTATTAAATTTAATATACAATGAAATTATTGAATATTTAAGATATGATTTTGACACTAAATAATAGCTCCGACAAGGTGGGGGCCTACTAGAATACATGTTAGGCATTGAATTTCTTTTACCATGCGTTAATAATGATTATGTTATGTTTTATATTTATATTAAAAGAAATTTATATTAAAAAAATTATAAGTTGGGTTTTATTAAAATGCAATTTGAATAGAAAGTATTTTTTTTTATATATAAATGATGATGATGATAATGATTAACGTTTACTAATACTGAATTGGTTTATCAAATCTTAAGAGGGTAAGTGATTATCTCGGATTCTTTATAATTTTGTTTTTGTGTTTGAAAAGCTTTAAGAGAAGCTTTCCAAGATTACCATACTTTTGTTGAGTTAAGAAGTTAGGAAGGTTGGTAGTGTGACAAATATTTTGAAAATGAGATCTAATATGGGTATAGGTTGGACAACCTAAGAGAAAGTGCTTCTCATCTTCAACCTTCTTAGTGTCACAAAGGTGACACACTCTTTCATCCCATGGCATTTTAGGAATTGAACAAGGCTCGGTTTCACTATGTAGCTCATGAGAATTTGTTCTTATCTTAGTAATAATTATTTTTTATTTACACTTGACAAAATAGATAAATAATTTTGATCTTCTAGATTAAGGTTGATTACATTTTTATAATATATATATATATATATATATATATATATATATGTTTGATCATATTTTTTTTAATTATTTTTGTAGTAAAATATTCATTTTCAAGAAAATAAGATAAGATAGAAATAATAAATATATATATTTACTTAATATAAATATAATATAGCCTGAGTGGGCCTAATGGTTAAGAACATGTGTTTCCTCTTAAGAGGTCACAGGTTCAAATCCAGAGGGGGGTAGGGTATGTATACCTTCGTAGACTTTACCAGTGGTCCCCCGAGGTGTAGGACAGTCGGTGACGGAGTGTGTTGTTAAGCCACTCCGTGTTGTTAAAGTCACCGGTTGGAAACCTGCGGGGACAAAAAATCCAACCATGTTAAGGGTTGGTGTGGCTCAGGTCGGGTGCGATCCCTGGGTGATTTTGACGGCTTAGATGCCCCTAAGTCGCGGTTTCTCAAGCTAGCCAACAAGTCCCGCACAAATTAACAAAAAAAATATAAATATATAATAAAATAGTTATAAGTAAACATGTTATTTTCTAAAGTATAAAATATGTTAATGTATTATATTTTATCATTTAAATATATATATATATATATATAATTTCTTTTAATAATGATGATGATTATCTATGTGTAGGTATACATTAAATTCAAACTTCAATTAATTTAAAGGTTTACGTTAAATTCAAACTTCAATTAATTTAAATGGATTTGACTAAGTGACTTTCATAGCCATTTTGGCTTTGGCATGGCAAGTCAAACTAACCTCTAAGCTATTCTCCGAAGTATCTATTTATATGGACTTGTAATTATTATATAAATAATTAATATGATCAACCAATCAATTGTGAAATAATCATGCATCTCCCTCCACTACTAGCATCATCGTTTAGTGTATTTAAAAAAACGAATGAAAAAGCAATTCCAGGACTCCCTTAGGGACATGATACCTTTTGTGATATTTGTGTTGCAATAAGCACACTTGTAATTCCAGGACTCCCTTAGGGACATGATACCTTTTGTGATATTTTTGTTGCAATAAGCACACTTGCATACTTGGTGTCATGAATTTCAACATGCACCTAAGTTGGCATCATCTTAAGGATGGGCTCTATTTCAACATGCACCGAAGTTGGCATCATCTTAAGGATGGGCTTTATATCATCATAGTGATATTTACATTGGTTTAGCATAATTTGTGTCATTATTATTAGTGTAGCATATTATTAGTGTTTGTTATGTTGCGTCGAGAGCGTAGAGGGGTTGCAGGAAGGTGATTTTTTCCTTAGGAAATGTATTGTATTTTTGTTTTTTTTTTCATTTCACCTCAATTTTCATGTCTATTGTTGGGCGGTTTTTCGAAACATGGTTTTTGCCGATGGTTTTCTATTTTTGGTTAAGGAATTAGGGTTGTTGACTAATCCAGGTCATTGGGTTGGATTTTTGGATGTCATTGGCTCCTATATGTTTATTGTATTGTAAACAAAGTATCACTATGAATAAATATATAATATGTTGGTTTTCCCGGTTTGGGTTTCCAGGGGAAAAATCTCTGTGTAATGTGTGTATTTTCCATTGTATCTTTTTTGTTCTTTTATTGAAAATCTATTTGTAGAAAAATACTGTACAAGGTTAAAATCTACATTTGGTATCAGAGCTTTTTTGGCTTCAGGGGGATGCCTTTGTGGTCAAGGGTTTGGATCGGGATTGTGATAAGCCTTGTTACAGTGGGAGATCTGTGGTATTAATTTTTCAGGTGAAAATAAATGGCGAGTAGTTCAAAAATGGAGACCAAGAAGTTTAATAGGAAAAGTTTTGAGTTGTGGAAGCTCAATATGAAAGATCTATTGGTGGACAAAGATTAGTGGATAACAATGGATCCAGGCACTACACCTACATGAACTTCAACATATGACTGGAAAAAGTTGGATTAGAAGGTGAAGACCACAATCTGACTGTGTCTCTCAAATTCAGTATTATTGAATATGTCAGAGGAAGCTACAACCATAGATTTATGGGATAAGTTGGGGAAGTTGTATTAGTTTAAGTCCCTAGTAAATAAACTATTTCTAAGAAAGAAGTTGTATAACATGAGGATGAGAGATGGAGAATTAGTGGCAGAGCATTTGAACACCTTCAATATTGTGGTAAGTCAGTTAGTATCTATTGAGATTAAAATTTCAGATGAATATAAGTGTATTTATTTATTGTTATCTTTACCATACTTGTGGGATAGTCTAGTTCTGGCCATAGGTAGTAATAAAACTTCCTTGAAGTTTGACGAAGTGGTCTAATCCTTGTTGTCGGAGAAGATGAGACAGAAGAACATGGAAGGACAGAGAACATATTCTTTATTTGCAAGAGGATGCTCCCAGAAAATAAATAGATCTAAGTCCTCAAGTGGGAGATCAAAGTCTACGGGAAGATCTAAGTCTCTCGGAAAGTTTGTAAAGGTATGTTGGAGATTTGGAAAAGAAGGGAACTACAAAAAACAGTGTAGATCCAAAGTTTATAAAACGAAGGGATATAAAGAATCTCCGTCTACAAAATAAAATACCTCCAAGGAAGAAGGAGGGGATGTGTAATTGGATTCTTCAAGCACACATGAATATCATGAGGCATGGTTGGTTAACTCAGGTGCGTCATTTCATATGACTCCCCGCAGGGAGTGGTTCTGTGAATATGAAAGGTATGATGGAGGTATTGTTTTCTTAGGTGATGAATCAACAAAAAGAATCATAGGTCAAGGAAAATTCAAGTTGAGGCTCATAGATGCAAGGATTAGAACACTACCTGGTGTTTTGCACATCCTAGGATTGGCCAGAAATTTGATTTTTGTAAGAAAAATGGACGATGCAGGGGTAAAAACAATATTTGAAAAGGAAACTTATAGGATGGTTCGAGGAGAAATGGTGTTGCTAAAGGGAGTTTGGTTTGGAACTTTGTATTCGCTGCAAGGAAGAACTATTAGTGACGGGTGTAATATTTCCATTGTTCCTGATATTGGAGTTGAAGAAGAAAGAACTCCTATAGTCTCTGGAGAAAAATTTAAACTTGTGGCATCAATGACTGGGGCATATCAGAGAGAAGGGTCTTCGACTACTACACGGTAAAGGTATGGTTGAAGGTATGTCTAAGTACTCTCTGGATTTTGATTTATATGAACATTGTGTATATGGGAGGTAGAAACAGGTAAGATTTCCCTCTGGTGCAACAAGGGAAGAAGGAATTTTAAAGCTAGTTCGCAGTGGTGTGTTTGGACCTATGTCACTTCAATCATTGGGAAAATATGTGTACTATGTCTCATTTAGAGATGACTTCTCAAGGAATACTTGGATATATTTCCTTAGGAAGAAATCTAAAGTCTTTGAAAGGTTTAAATAATTTAAGGGTCTTGTTGAGAATCAAAGAGCGAAAAGAAATACGGTGTTGATGACAGATAATGGTGGAGAGTTTTGCAGGAATGAATTTGAATAATTATGTAAGAAGTGTGGTATAACAAAAAAAAATACTACTCCATATACACCTCAACTCATCGAGGTGGATATTGGTGGCCAACCACATGTTCCATATTCCAACTGGTTCATTTGGACAGTTTTCAGTTCCGCACGTTTCTATGTAATGGGGGCATTTCTTTGTAATTGTGGGTATGGACCTACAGGGTTGTCCCGAAGCCCTACACAACATCCAAGTGGATATTGGTGGCTTCCCGCCTATTCCAACTAGTTTATTTTGGAAGTTTTCATGTCAACACATCTTTTTGTACTTCCAGGGCAGTTTTGGGGCCCTAAACAATGTTTTTTTGGTGTGCCACAATCAAACTATAGGCAAAGTCAAAGCTTGATGAAATAATGCATAGTTCTCAGAGAAAACTTTCCAACGGGCCATCACGTGCCTAAAATGAAGATCGTATGCAAAAGTTATGACCCCGGGAATTTAATGTACTAACTTAATCACATGCCTAAAACAAAGATCGTATGAAAAAATTACGACCCCAGGAAGTTAATGTACTAATTTACCCAAACGGGGCCCACATGACTTTTGGCGTTTCATCTCCTATGGTTAGGTTTTTGGATGTCTAGGGTTTTGACATTCATGTGTATCATAAAAAGGCCTTCAAAGCCTCATTCTAATCATCTTCGTCACATCTTGTCTCAGAGATAAAGTTGTCACCATTCTAGCGAGTCTTGCACTCTGCATTTTTATAGTCTCTTTACAATTCTTTCATTAATAGAAATCAAGTATTGTTGTATTTCTCTGTTTCTCACAATTTTCATGAGTATTTCATTGTAATATCTCTTCTTTCATTTCGCTATGAAAATAATCCAGATCATTAGTGGAATGGAGTTGCAGAAAGGATGAACATGACGATGATGGAAAAAGCAAGTGCATGCTCAATGGTGCCAGGTTAGGGAAATAATTCTGGGTAGAGGCAGTAGGTACTGCATGTTACCTAGTCAATAGATAAACCTCATCAGTGTTGGATGGAAAGACTCCACAAGAGGTATGACTAGTAAGAAACCTTTTCTCTCACATCTCAAGGTATTTGGCTGTGAGGCCTATGTTCATGTTCCAAAGGAAAACGGGAGTAAGCTAGATAAGAAGGATGAAAAGTGTATCTTTATTGGGTATAAAGATGGTCTCAAAGGTTATAAGATTTGGAACCCAGAAACTAAGAAGGTTATGTATAGATGAGATGTGGTATTTAGAGAAATGAAGGATGTTGTTAAACAGGAAGTCCTACCAAGTAGGGAAGAACCCAAGAAAATAGAGTTTGATTTAAAGGATGATGAATCATACTCTACAGAAGAACATGAATCAGAAGAAGAAGATCTTCATACTCCAGTATTGAGGAGATAGGTTCAATAAAGAAGGCTACCGGATCCATCTGATTTCCGTTCAATTTTTTCTTTGTATATTATTGATGATGATCCTAGAATTGTCAGCGAGGAAGAGGATTTCAGAGGATGAAAATCTATGGAAAAAGGCAATGGATGAAGAAATGGCATCCTTGAATAAGAATGAGGCTTGGGATCTAGTGGAGTTTCAAACTGGAAGAAATTCCATTGGCAAAAAATGGGTATTTAAAGAGAAGTTGAATGTAGAAGGAAAAGTGGAAAAATACAAAGCTCGGTTAGTAGCAAAGGGTTATTCCCAGGTTGAGGGAATTGATTTTTGTGAGATTTTTTCTCATGTTCCCAAGTTAAATTCTATAAGATTTCTGTTATTTTTTGTTGTTGCAATTGATTTTGAAGTAGAATAGATGGATGTGAAGATTTTTGGGTATATGTTATATTCTTTCCATGACTAGCTACAATGTCACATTTTTTTCCTCAGAAAACGTGTCACATTTTTTCCTCTTTTTTGTGTCACCTCGATTTTTATGTCCATTGTTGGGTGGTTTTTTGGCACATGGTTTTTTCCGATGGTTTTCTATTTCTGGTTAAGGAATTGGGGTTTTTGACTAATCCAAGTCATTGGGTTAGGGTTTTGGATGTTGTTGGTTCCTATATGTATATTGTATTGTAAACAATGTATTACAATGAATTAATATAGAATATGTTGGTTTTCCCGGTTTGGATTTCCATGGGAAAAATATCTCTGTAATGTGTGTATTTTCCATTGTATATTTTTTGTTCTTTTACTGAAGATATGTTTGCAGTAAATATTGCACAAGCTTAAAATATACATTTTGTATCAGAGATTTGTTGGCTTCATGGGGACACCTTTGCGGTCAAGGGTTTCTCTTGAGAATGTGATAACCCTTGCTATAGTGGGACATCTCTGGTATTGATTTTTTAGATGAAAATAAATGGTGAGTAGTTCAAAAATGAAGATCAAGAAGTTTAATGGGAAATGTTTTGAGTTGTGGAAGCTCAATATGGAAGATCTGTTGGTGGATAGAGATTAGTGGATCATGGTGGATCTAGGTATTGCACCTACACGAACTTCAACAGATGATTGGAAAAAGTTTGAATGAAAGGAGAAGAGGAAAATCCGACTATGTTTCTAGGATTTAGTATTACTGAATGTGTCATAGGAAACTACAGACAAAGATTTATGGGATAAGTTGGGGAAGTTGTATAAGTCTAAGTCCCTAGTTAATAAACTTTTCTTGAGAAAGAATTTGTATAACCTAAGGATGAGAGATGGAGACTCGGTGGAAGATCATTTGAACACCTTCAATATTGTGATAAGTTAGTTAGTATCTATTGAGATTAAAATTGAGATGAATCTAAGTGTTCTTAAAAAACTCATGGGATAGTCTGGTTGTGGTCATAGGTAGTAATACAACTGTCTTTAAGTTTGATGAAGTAGTCTCATCCTTGTTGTCAGAGGAAATGAGATGGAAGAACATGGAAGGAGAGAGAATAGACACATTATTTGCAAGAGGATGCCCCCAATAAAGAAATATATCTAAGTCCTAAAGTGGAATATCTAAGTCTAAGGGTAGATATAAATCTCCCAGAAAGTTTGTAAAGGTATGCTGTAGATGTGGAAAATAAGTTTACTACAAGAAGCAGTGCAAATCCAAAATTGAGAAAAATAAGGGATCCAAAGAATCTCCTTCTATAGAATAAAATACCTCCAAGGAAGAAGAAGGGGATGTGTACTTGTCTTCTTCAAGAACACATGCAGATCATGAGGCATGGTTGGTTGACTTGGGTGCATCCTTTCATGTGACTCTCCACAGGGAGTGGTTCTGTGAATATGAAAGGTATGACAAAGGTAATGTTTTCCTAGGTGATTATTCGACAACCAGAATAATGGGAGGAAGAAAATTCAAGTTGAAGCTCATAGATGGAAGGATTAGAAACTACCTAGTTTTCTGCACATCCCAGGTTTGGCCAAAATTTTGATTTTTGTAAGAAAAATGGACGATGCAGGGGTTAAAACAATATTTGAAAAGGAAACCTACAGGATGGTTCCAGAAGCAATGGTGTTGTTGAAGGGAGTTCAGTTTGTAACGTTGTATAAGCTGCAAGGAAGAACTATTAGTGATGGGTGTAATAGTTCCATTTTTCCTGATATTGGAGTTGAAGAAGAAAAAAATCCTACAGTCTATGGAGAAAAGGTTATATTGTGGCATCAAAGACTGGGGAATATCAAAGAGAAAGGTCTTTGACTACTACACGGTAAAGGTATGGTTGAAGATATGTCTAACTACTCTTTGGATTTTGATTTCTATGAACATTGTGTGTATGGGAAGCAGAATCGGGTAAGATTCCCCTCTAGTGCAACGAGGGAAAAATGAATTTTAAAGATAGTTCACAGTGATGTGTTTGGACCTGTGTCGGTTCCATCATTGGGAAAATCTGTGCACTATGTCTCATTTATAGATGACTTCTCGCCGACTACTTGGATATATTTCGTCAGGAAGAAATCTAAAGTCGTTAACCGGTTTAAAGAGTTTAAGGATCTTATTGAGAATCAAACAGAGAAAATAATTAACATGTTGAGGATAAATAATGGTGGAGAATTCTGTGGGAATGAATTTGAAGAATTTTGTAAGAAGTGCGGTATAGAAAAGAATAAGACTACTAAATAGACACCTCATCAAAATGGAGTTATAGAAAGGATGAACAAGATGTTGATGGAAAAAGCAATGTGCTTGCTCAGTGGTGCCAGGTTAGGGAAAGAATTTTGGGTAGAGGAAATAGGTACTGCATGTTACCTGGTCAAAATATCACCCTCATCAGTGCTGGATGAAGAGACTCCACAAGAGATATGGACTGGTAAGAAACCTTCTCTCACACATCTCAAGGTATTTGGTTGTGAGGCCTATGTTCATGTTTCAAAGGAAAACAAAAGTAAGCTAGATAAGAAGGTTGAAAAGTGTATCTTTATTGGGTACAAATATGGTCTCAAAGGTTATATGCTTTGGAACCAGAAACTAAGAAGGTCGTGTATAGTCGATATGTGGTATTTAGAGAAATAAATGATGTTGTTAAATAAGAAGTCCTTGTTGGGTATGTGTTATATTCTTTTCATGTGTGTGTGTGTGGGCACGTCATATTCGACAACTGCGTCTAACGATCCAAACTTCTTTCACACTTTGTATCGTGTGCGTCGGTCGCTTTCCTGGGGGTTCCCATGGGGGGACAAGTTTTCCCCCTGGTTACATTCAACGTTCGGCTCTAGGAAGCACCCCAATTTTTTTTGGGGGGCGCTTTTTGCTATTTTAGTAGATTTTTCTATTTTTAGGAGTTTTTTAAATTAATCTCGGATTAAGGGATTAGGGTTTTGATAGCTACGAAATACCTAAAATATTGTATGTATTGTCTTGTGAATGGTGAAATTAATACGATGAAGCGTTGAAAGGTGAGGCACCAAGGAAGGTTGGTTTTCTCCTAGTTAAGGGTTTCCAACGTAAATCTCTATGTACTATGTGTATGAACTATTGATTAATTTCTATTTTTCTTAAGAATCTATATGCATTTCTTTACTTCAAAGGTTCAAAATTTATAGTCCTACCAAGTAAGGCAGAACCAGAGAAAATAGAGTTTTATTTAAAGGATGATGAATCAGACTCTACAAAAGAATAGGAATCAGAAGAACAAGATCCTCATACTCCAATATTGAGGAGATCGGTTCGAGAAAGAATTCTACTGGAAAGGTATACTCCATTTGATTTTCATTCAAATTTTTATTTGACTATTACTGATGATTATCCTAGAACTGTCAGGGAGGTAATGGATTAAGAGGATGGAAAGGTCTGGAAAAGGGCCATGGATGAAGAAATGACAACCTTGGATAAGAATTAAGATTGGGATCTAGTGGAGTTTCTGACTGGAAGAAATCCCATTGGTAGTAAATGGGTATTTAAAAAGAAGCTAGATGTAGAAGGAAAAGTGGAGAAATAAAAATATCGGTTAGTAGCAAAGGGTTAATCCTAGGTTGAGGGAATTGATTTTGGTGATATTTTTTCTCCTGTTGCCAAGTTAACTTCTTTAATATTTTTGTTATTTGTGGTTGCTGCATTTTATTTTGAAGTAGAACAGATGGATGTGAAGACAACATTCCTACGTGGGGATCTAGAAGAAGAGATCTATATGAAGCAGCCAAAAGGTTTTTCTATGAAGGGAAAAAAGGAGTTGGTATGCAAGATGAAAAAGTCCCTGTATTGTTTAAAACAATCACCAATGATGTGGTATCAAAATATTGATAATTATATGTTGGAACTTGGCTTCACAAGAAGTAAAGAGGATCACTGTGTGTATTTTAAATTAATTAGTGGTCATTTGATTTATTTGTTCTTGTATGTGGATGACATGTTTCTAATAGGAAACAACAAGGAGATTATCCAAGATGTGAAAACTCAGTTGTCCTGTAAATTTGACAAGAAGGATATCGATGCTTAAAATTTCATTTTGGGCATGAAACTTAAAAGAGATCAGAAGAAGAGGAAACTCTGGTTCAATAAAAAAAAATATGTCGAGACAATATTGTAGAGGTTTAATATGCAGGAATGTAAAGATGTAAAGGTCCCTATTCCTGTTGGTTTAAAGTTATTTGTGGATCAGTGTCCCAAGGCATAAGAAGAGGAGGAGGGAATGTCTCGTGTTCCATATGTGAGTGTAGCTGGTGGTTTGATGTATGCAATGGTCTATACTAGATCAAAAATTACACATGCAGTGGGAGTCTTGAGCAGGTATATGTCAAAACCAAGGAAGGAGCATTGGACAACAATAAAAAGGGTTTTCAGGTATTTGTGTGGCACTGCTAACTATGGATTGTGCTACCAAGGAAGAATAGGATTGGACAGAGTGTTGGACATACATGGCATTGTGTATGCAAATTTGGCTAGAGATATGGATCATAGGAGATCAACAAGAGGGTATGTGTTTAATTTTTTTGGAGAAGAAATCAATTGGATGAGAAAAAGACAGGATGTAGTGGCACTTTCAACTACAAAAGTTGAATACATGGCAACCACTCATGCAAGTAAGGAACCAATATGGTTACAAAAATTGTGTTCAGGTATTGGTTTTGTACAACAAGATGTAAGAAGAGATTGTGATAGTCAGAGTGCAATTTTTCTGGCAAAGAACTTGACTTGTCATTGAAAGACAAAGCATATTGATATTCAATATCACTTTGTGAGAGACATGGTTGAACAAAAGAAAGTGTTGTTGATGAAGGTGGACACTTTGAAGAATGTTTCAAATTCATTAACAAAATTTGTGACGACTGAGAATTTCTCTTGTTGTAGAGGATCCATGGGCATTGTTTCCCTAGATTGTTCACTATGTAACCCTGTAACCCCCTATATGTAAAGAAAACAAGTGGGAGAATGTTGGGTATATGTTATATTCTTTCCACGACTAGCTATAGTGTCTCCTACATTGCGTCGGTCTCGCATGGGGGGTTTGAGCAGGGGATGCAGGGGGGCGATAGCCCCCCATGCAAGGGAATTAGGTGAAGTGTCGCATTTTTGCATCGTTTTTCATGACACCTCGATTTTCATGTCCATTGTTGGGAAGTTTTTTAGCACATGGTTTTTGCCAATGGTTTTCTATTTCCAGTTAAGAAATTAGAGTTTTTGACTAATCCAGATCATTGGGTTAGGGTTTTGGATGCCATTGGATCCTATATGTATATTGTATTGTAAACAATGTATCACTATGAATGAATATAGAATATGCTAGTTTTCACAATTTGGGTTTCCAGGGGAAAAATCTCTATGTAATGTGTGTATTTTCCATTGTATATTTTATGTTCTTTTACTAAAAATCTGTTTGTAGTAAATATTGTAAAATGTTAAAATCTACAAAGACAACATTCCTACATGGGGATTATTTGGAAGAAGAAATCTATATGAAGCAGCCATAAGGATTTGATGTGAAGGGAAAGAAGGAGCTAGTATGTAAGCTGAAAAAGTACCTATATGGTTTAAAACAATAACCAAGGATGTGGTATAAAAAATTTGATACTTGTATACTAGGACTTGGCTTCACAAGAAGCAAAGAGGATCATTGTTTGTATTTTAAATTAATTGGTGATCATTTGATTTATTTTCTCTTGTATGTGGATGACATGTTGTTGATAGGAAACAACAAGGAGAGTATCCAGGATGTGAAAACTCAGTTGTCCTCTAAATTTGACATGAAGGATCTCAGTGCTTCAAATTTTATTTTGGGCATGGAAATTAAAAGAGATCATAAAAAGAGGAAACCTTGGTTAAATCAAAGAAAATATGTTGAGACAATATTACATAGGTTTAATATGAAGGAATGCAAACCAATCAAGGTCCCTATTCATGTTGGTGTAAAGTTATATGTGGATCAGTGTCCCAAGACACATGAAGAGGAGGAGGACATGTCTCATGCTCCATATGCGTGTGCAGTTGGTAGTTTGATGTATGAAATGGTATGTACTAGACCAAACATTGCACATGCAGTGGGATTTTTGAGAAGGTATATGTCAAAACTAGGGAAGGAGCATTGGACAATAGTAAAAATGGTTTTCAGGTATTTGCATGGCACTGCTAGCTATGGATTGTGCTACCAAGGAAGACCATGATTGAACAAAGTGTTGGAAATACATGGCTTTGTGGATGTATACTGGGATGGAGATCTGGATCGTAGGAGATATACAAGTGGGTATGTGTTTAACCTGTTTGGAGCAACAATTAGTTGGATGAGCAAAAGACAGGCTGTAGTGGCACTTTCAACTACAAAAGTTGAATACATGGCAGCGACTCATGCAAGTAATGAATCAATATGGTTACAAAGATTGTGTTCATGTATTGTTTTGGTACAACAAGATGAAAGGATAGATTGTAATAGTCATAGTGCAATTTTTATGGAGAATAACACAACTTATCATTTTATATTGGTTATGTAAAAGTCAAACCATTAATGCAAATGCAGATGAGTGAAAAAAAATTTTAATCGACCACTCAACTGAATATATATTATTTATTATGTTTGTGATTTTTTTTGTGTCCAAGGGTTTAGTCATCATGCATCCTTATCAAGGAAGAACTTCATAGCCTATTCCAATCCTTAAGTATGTTTTTTGAAGATACTTCCTGTAACACCATTAGCATATTTTTCATTTCCCTGTAATCGATTGATATTTTATAAATAAAATTATTTGTCAACACCACAAAAATGAGGTGAAACATAAAATTTAATTATAATATATAATGAAATATAAAAAATTAAATGACTACAAACATGAATGAATACAATAATGCTAATTCAAACACATTTCACTTGATACAATATATGTTCTTCCCTCCTAAGAATATATGAAGGGAGCATCTATCATTCAATTGTGTATTTGAGGACCTTTTATGTGCATGTTGTAATGCTCTTTACGTACTAGCATTTCTTATTTCCACCCAATGTTTTTTGGTATTTTTTTACCGCTCTCTAGTGGTGTCAACTTTTTTGATAGAAAATTTTCCCACTTCTAAAATTTAAAACTTCTCCTCATGAATCAACATGTATATCTTCATGATAGTTTTATGCTATGTCTTCTATCGAGAAATTATCTTCACCTCCTTCGATCACCATCTCTTCATCATATGTTAAATGTTAATATACATGTCATCTAATAACTAGTACCATGAAGCATAGTATACTGAATCGAATTAATAATATATGCACACTTTAAATTTCATGCAAAATGTTAGATAAATCATACCTTGGATAGCTTGCATAATTTTCATATGAATGAAACTCCTAAAATTTGATCAGCTACATGCATATAATCCTCATATATATAATTTAAACTCCTAAAATAAAACTATGATAAACTAGTTCGATCAGCTACATGCATATAATCCTCATATATATAGTTTAAACTCCTAAAACAAAACTATGATAAACTATATAAACTATTATATTCTAGTGGAGAGAGATCGAACTATGATGTTAGTGGTTTCTCTTATAAATTATAAATGCTCCAAATTTTTATTACTATTTTTGTAACATAAAATAAAATATATTAAGTAATGATTATAATTCTAAATGTAATTCTTCATAAAATAAATACACATATTTCAATGTTCAATAACAAATGGTTGTTTTATTAGAGAAAGCACACTAATATTGAATGTCATTATTTCAAGGTTTATCTATGGGCTTAGACATGCAATTAACTTCAGATAGTTTTGTAGAGAAAACATGACCTCCATGTTGATTTCATATGTTTTTGGATCATATCCTATGTGAGAAATAATAAACAACTTCCTTTCTAATTCAAAATGGAAGAAGTATTTTTAGAAATGGACGATGTGTTATTTATGTATGTGTTATTTCTGTCTATTATTTAACCCAAATTCCTCGATTGAAACTTCTACTCACTTGCATGAATACCTCAACTTGGAGATTCTAGTTCTGTCTTCAAACGGGGTGAAACATTAAAATCCTAAAGCAAGCTTGTGAGAGGATGTGAATTGGGATCCATAAGAAAATATCCTAAAAGATGTAATTGCAAATCACTTGGGATGCTTTGTTGCCTTCATCGACTATTTTTTATTTATTTGTTCTTCTAAGATGTTCCTCGTCTCTTTGCCTACATTCAACGTCATAGTTTGATCTCTCTCCACTAACATCATAGTTCTATCTCTCTCCACTAGAAACTATATTATTTTTACATATATTACTACAATACATTAATAAGATAATACATTAAAAAAGTAAGTACATAAAATCCATGGCATAAATATATGCATAATTTGGCATGAGCATTTAAAATAGAATGTGATAATTAACATATCAAGAGATTCCTTGGTCATAGAATGTGATAATTAGAGGACTAGTTTTTTGCAACTAACATGATACCTGTGGAATGAAGTCTCATCGATGTTATAATTAATAGAAATTGACTATGTTAAAATGAATAATACCATATGACCTACTCTTGTCCAAACATATCTACATGGATACATATACTTGTACGTTTAAAGGGTAGGAAGGGTATCATGGTGTAGTGGACAAGATGGGTTACATGTGATTGTTTGCATTAATTTATTTTACTATAATGTAATGGGAGAAATTATTGGTATGGACATAAGTGGGACATAAATATTGAATTGTAGTTTATTTTAAAGGAAGAAAAATAATAATTTAATTATAATAACAACAAATATTTATGTAATAACCACAGTTGATATTAGAGAAAAAGTATTTTCTTTCTCTCGAGCACTCCTGGTTCTCCTGCAGGCCGTCAACCCTATGGCCTTCCTGCCCTCCACCTTCCTGTGTTGAAGCTATCACAGTTCTCCCTATCGGCTTTGTTGTTTCAGAGTCATTCCTCAAGTACCAATGGTGGCTTCCCCCTCGCCTTCTTCTCAGCATGACGACACCCCTTCTGATGCTACTATGGTGGTGACTGTTGGCCTTCCTCCTTTGGCCTCGGCTCCCTCTTACGGGCTGCTCTCTCCCCTTCAAGGATGTGCTCCCCCTAGTGCTTCGTCGATGATGAATTCAAGACTTCTCCCTCTGGTTCCAACCCCCTCCTTCAAAGAGGTGGCTTCACGCCAGGGAAATCCCTTCGGTCTACATGCAGCGGCCCCTGAGGTTACCTTTCATCAGGGTCACCCGTTCGGGCTACATGCAACAGTTCCTGAAGCTCCAACAGTCTCCATTCAAATTCCGCAGGAAGCCATAACTCATGCTCATCATTACAACAAGCACGCTTTGGTTTGTAGGTTTAACAGATTCTGGCCCAATATTTTGAATCTCCTCTCTTGGATCTCTTCCGACTGGTACCCATTTTTAGATGGAGAAGTCATTACCTGCCCCTGTGCAAAGGCATTTTTTGTGGTATTTTTTGAATCTACAAGTGATAGAGACAAGGTATTTAACTCTGGATCGTGGTTCTGGGGTAGAGCAGGCCTATCCATGCAACTATGGACCCCTTCCTTTGACCCTTCCATGGACTGTATCTCTTCAGCTCTAGTCTGGGTTAGACTTTCGTACTTGCCCCTGCATTTCTGGGGCGATGAGTCTCTTCAATCTATTGGCAATGGCCTCGGCAAGTTCCTCTGCAAAAGCCTGGATTCCAAGCCATCCCTCTCCACCTTCACTCGAATCTATGTAAAAATGGATTTCACCAAAGATTTCCTAGCTAAAATAATTCTTCAAGGCTAGGACTACTCAAGGAACCAAAAACTCGACTATGAGAATCTCAGTTTCAGGTGTAGGAATTGCTTCAAAATGGGGCACATAGCCCACAACTGTGAAAAACTACTCAGGAAAAAAAGGTCGTGCAAGAGCCAAGGACCCACCTGGTGGACGGGGGCTCCAACGGATCTACACTCTGAAAGTAAGGCCCTCGAAACGACCGAAGAAGCAGAAGTTGAAGCTGAAATCAAATCCCTCGCTAAAGGGAAAGCTCAAGCAGAAGCCACTCCCAAGTCGCCAACCCAACCAGAACCCTGGATCTCATGCTGGGCATACCTAGTTGACGAAGAAGACCCCCTAGGCCCAATGGAAAGACATTCTTAGGACCAAAGCATTGAATGGTGGACAGTGATGAAAAAGAAAAAAAACCTCCAAGCTAGAAATGATGTAATGACATGAAGCCATTTTGGCTCACTAAAATAGTTTTTGTTCCTAGACTTTGTCCTGTGTTAGGATCTTCAGGCATTTGTTTTCATGTTTACAAGAAAATATTTATCTATGTATCGAACCCGGTGGCATATCCACTATTTTAATACAAAAATCTTCTAACCGTTACTGTCAAAAAACAAAAAAACAACAAATATTTATGTAGAATAATAATAAATTTCAATTACCTGACCTTATAATAGGAAGACTAGGAGAATAAAAAAAAAATGAAGAGGGGGGGAAATGGAGAGGTATATGAAAAAGAGAAACAATAATATAAGAATACAAATATAAGGTGAAATGGGAAGAACAATAAAATGAATGAATTAGGAAGACTAAGAGAAGAACCAAAAAAGGAAGAGAAACAGAGCAATGAAGAGGTATATGAAAAAGAGAAAGAATAATATAAGAATAAAAAGATAAGGTGAAATGGGAAGAACAATAAAATGAATGAAGGAGAGGGAGAGGGGGAGGGAGTAAAAGATGAAGGATAAAAAAAGAAGAAAAAATGTTTGGGTAGTGGGGGGAGAAAAGGAATGGGAGGGTGGGAGAAGATGAAAGAAAAATGAGGATATGGATAAGAGGAAAAAGAAAATGAAAAGAGGGAGGACGGAGGGGAGGTGTTGACGGACAAAATTGAACGCTCGCCAACTGGCAGAGTGGATCCGGTCCGGGGTTGTCTAAATAACCCAAGCCGTTTGGGATAACCCACCTTGACGGGTTTAGCGGATCTGTTAGCCAATCTAAGTCCTAAGAAAACAAAAGAAAACAACTCTAAATTAACTAATCTAAATGAAAAATAACAATCAAAACAAACTAATAAACAAATCTAAACTATATATATATATACAATTTACTATCTAATACTATGATAACTCTACGAAATCTAACTACTAACAGACTTAAATCTTAATCACAAATATACAATATTTAAATTAAAACCTGCAAAAATCATTTGTAGTCTGTCCTAAGACAACAAAACTATTTTTTATTTTTATAATTTTATGAAAAAGAAATAAACTGAAAAATTATCTAAGATAAGCAATTGAAACAATAATTCTAACTATGTATCTAAACTAATATATTTATCTAAACTACTTATATTATACTAACTAATTAACTATTAAACAAAATATAACAAACTGACCTAAAGTAACGCTTCAGGTTTATCCTGTGTATGATGGTCGATTCAGCTGTTTGGTGGGAGGAAACCCGCACCAGATTCTCCACGAGCTTCTCGTAAACGGAAAGTTGTTGTGCTCTTCAAATATAATTACAGAACAAACAAGACATAAAAATTTATAGCAATCTTATAATTTACAAATCATAACATTTAGATAAATCTGCGTGTAAGGATTTGTACAAAATGATTCAATCAACGAAGAAGAGAAATCTGTAATTCATTAACTGAAACAAATCAATTGTTGTATTTTCTAAAATAAGAGAGAGATTAGATATGGATTACACATTAATCAAGTCACATCAACCTGCAATAGATTACGATAGCTAAAGTAGTCTATAATCGACTGCAAAATGATATGAATAAAACTTGAAACAAAAGTTTGATATATTGAAGGTGAAAGCTGTTACAAGACATCAACTTTCATCTCAGTCTGTATCATAAATTCATAGTCTGGTTCTCCCACCGTGAGGATGATGATTATTAAAAAAAATAACAAGTATTTGAAGACCTCCCACAAGGTAAAACATCCCTGTGGGAATTATAAAAACAGTTTACACAAATCTGCGGATAATATCCCAAGTTTCTAACTTAAGCTAACAACCTAAAACAAAATCATATCCAAAGTATCTCCTAAACTGTCATAGCATGCCCATTTGATCATTGTAATTCGTATGTACCTAAAAGAAGGAAAAAATGGACAAGTTTAGAGGATATTTTATTGATAAAATTGTCTAAAAACTAATTTTTAAGACTAGCTACAGAATCTTGTGATTCTGTAGCTGGTCTAAATTAAACACAGAATCGTTTGAAAATCAATTCAAATCTTAAGGAATATATTCAAACTACTAAACAAATATCTAATTTCTATTTGAAAACAAACGAATCATTCAAATCAAAAACTGTTATACTAATTCGAGAGCAGACAATATTATGATCAATCGAATGATTGCAGAGATAGATATACTCTGTTCAATTTTTATCACCAATTGGGGTAAACAGAATCACATTAGATACTTGACAACAATGAAATCGTTTTCATAAACTAATTGAAATCGACACAAACTGTTTACGTTGCTTCAGCCATCAACAAAATCATTTTCGAATCCAAACGAAATGAACAGGATCGTTTTTCAAATTGATATAGCTATATTAAACATAAACAAACGATCCTGCTAATCGTGGCACACAGTAATCACTTGTATATCCAATCAAATAGGAACGAATAGAAACGGTTTGAGGCTGACAGAATCGTTATGAGTGAACACAGCCCCACGATATTAGCAAATAGATCTTCAGCACAGGTTGAATGTAATCCAAATCCAAACGAGAATATTGATTTAATACAAAACAAAGTGATTCCTGGTAAATCGAAGTCAATCAGGGTTGTTTTGAGTTTATTTGATTACATCGTATTTATCAACCCAATCACTAATAATGACGCATAACACATTTAAAGGATCATACCAATGCAAGCCCACGAAATTGTTCCAAAATCAAACTATAAGAACTAAATCAGAGCCGATAGAATCCAACCATAATGAAATCGTACCAAATCAAAACCTAGCCATGCTCTGATTTTAGCACAAAAATCTCCTATACAAGTCAGATGCAATCAAAATCTAAACGAAAACAAACCCCATTGATCACATTAATTCAAACCAACAAAATTTTTCTAAAGCGAACCACACCAAGTTAAAACCAATCAATCACTTCTACTAAGCTGGGCACGACAAAATCGCATAACTAAATCATAACTACATTTGATTTTAGCAGAAAGAATCTACTGTACAGGATCCACAACATAACCATTTTTGATAATCAAACTATGAAAGAATCATTTCGAATAATGAACAGAACTAATCGAAACCCAAAAAACAATTCATTATATTAATTCAAGCCACTCATAAAACGAAATTAAAATTAAAATTCATACCTGGACAATCAGAAAAAAACTTGGTCATGATAATTTGGAATTGACGAAGGCTGTTGCAGCTTCGACATTCCTGAAAACAATCAAACCAATGATTTTTTGCTTCTTGTCATTAGCTTGAAGCCTATCCCTTTCTTTTGATAGCACTGTGACTTGGTCTTCTAATGATTTGATCTTTGATTGCAGCAAGGGGACGTCAGTGTAATAACGCTCTAGCCACACATTGCATTGGATGCATGATGTTTTCTCGGGCTTCGAAATTGCAAGCGAGGGTTTGTTTAAATCACCGAGGGTTTCATTATGTAGCTTGATTCCTGGGTAGTTAGGATTTTTATTTAGGCATGGGGGCAAATTAGATACATAGTCATAAGGTTGATCAGAGCATAGACCATGGGAATAAGGGTACTCTCCAGCTAGGAAGCGCTCGATATCGGAGTCCGAGTCCTCGCTGAGCACTATGGGCTTTTGATCGACGTTTGGCTTAGGTTTATTCCAGGCAAGTTTCGATATCAATAGAGAATTATTTTTACCCTTAATGTTGACAGTAGGGTTACCCTTGACTTTCTTACTCACAGGCTTCTTTATAGCCTCAGTCTTGTTTGTTATGATGTCGGGTAGGTCGATATCAGGGAAAACAGAGGGTTTGGCAGGGGGTAGAAGGACATGGAATGGCACTGGTGGCCCGACCATAGTCTCACTGACCATAGACTTGTCGATTTGGATAGACTCTGAATCAACAAAGCCATTTCGAGATAGAAAGGCTTGCCAATTATCGTCGTGAAGGTTTAAATGGTGGATGACGATGAGTCTAATCAAGCCATGGTGAAACAATCTACTATCATCCTTCTCGCGTTTGAACCTTTTAGCCATTTTGTAAAGACTATGCAAGAAATAATGCGGCATGTTCAAAGGATAACCCATGAAATTCATCAACAACCAGAGGTGATAAAGAAAAACCAATCCATACCGACCTTCACAAGTCACAAATTGTTTAACCATTATCAAAAGATCGTGCCACCTAGGTTTAAGGGTGGAAATAGGCATACCTTTGTCACATGATGTAACCTTTCGTGATACGAATAGCAAAGGCCATGGCACTTCGACGACTTTGGATTTTTTGAACCACCTTTCCCCTGTGGCTGACAATCCTGTAGCAGAGCTTATGAATTCTTCATCCAGCTCAAGTTGAATGTCACCAATTTTATCCCTACACCCGTCAAAGGTGAGGGCGAATTGTTCTGCAACAAAAAGATTGAAACCCTCGAACCTCTGTATAAACACCAACCAACCATTGTCTTCCAAATCCTTACGGTCATTATCGAATAACAACAGAGCTTGGTTACTGTTCAGCTCTATACGGACCAATGGTGCCATAGACAGGAGCACACGGTGAATAGGGTGCAGGGGCTAGGATTTGAACATAGTATACGCAGGGGCAGAATGCTCACAGGCTTACCGAAAACACTAAAGGTGAAACAGGGTAGGGGGAAAACATTTATGACAAAACATGCGAAGGTGGTGGAGCTATTTCGGACCATGCAGAGTAGTCATTACCCACAGTACAACTGTCGGCGCGTATAACTATTCAAATGACTATGCATATGTGTTAAAAACTATGCCATTCAATCAACCAACGAAACCGATGGTAAGTGGATAAAACACTCGCGCGAGCAATAGTCATAGTTTCAAAACCAAAGCAATAAATTTAAATCACACCAAGGGTTTGATTACATGAAACATGTGTTGTGTGAAAAGATTTATACCAAGGGTCTAACCATATCACCAATGTGTTTTCATGAAACCAATGATCAAAGAACATATAAATCAAATCACTAATGCATCACAAACTCAATCACTCATAAAAGGAAGTTATATAATCAATCAAAGAATGTCAAATGAGTGCAAATCGAGGGGTCTTGCCAACTATATAACAATAATTAAATTGGAAACACAATGAGCAAATCGACAAGAATGATTGCAACAATCCAGTGAAGATTTTAATGTGACCTTGAAAACCAAGTTTTCACACTTGCATTCGTGAAAACAAGAACAAAGGTATGTGTGCAAATAGCGCAAAATAATAGCGTTGTTTTATTCAAGGATTGCAACGAAAATCAAGGTTTGCAAAACACTGGTGTAGGAAACTTATAAGGACAGTATAAAAATGTGAATTGGCTGCCAACAATGGCGACTCACTGGTAGAAGCAGTTATCTCTGCCAGAAAGAACACATTTAGATTGGGATAACGAGAAAAATTCTAACTCAAAAACAACAACCAGAAAATCGTGTAAACATCATCATTAACCAAATATTCTAGCAGTGTTTAAAGGATGAAAACTGATAACAGTCTTAAGATAAGCGAGCCACAATATTAAAGACAAAATCTTCAATACTGTTGACAGAGCCACTGCTGCCAGCAGGTGTCGATAGCCTTGACAGGGTTTCCATTTAACCCACTCTAATATCTGTATCCTGCCAAGAAGTTATGGATCAGAATAAAGGACATTTTAAGGCCAAGTTATCTCATTTTTTCCATTTTTCATATACCCGACATTGCTTTGCTGTCAGCAGGCCTGTTCAGTACCCCGACAATGTTGTCTTGGCACCATGCATGCATTTACCCGCTACCAACAGACCTTTTCAACATCCCGACGGGTTTACAAGCACTTCCCACATCTCTTTTAATGATTTTTTTTTTCAAAGATATATAGTTGAGCGGGGTGACGCTAAAAATTATGATATTTTAACATATTTTTTCAAACCTTAGCAGAATTTTTTAGAACTGTCCTTTATCAAGATCCAAAGATGTTTCATTTACAGAACCAACTTTCTAAGCCAGGGAGACATATTTTGAGTCATTCCCTTAAGGAATAGGGACAGCGTAAAAAGATAATAGATGATCATGACAGGGTTTACTCAGAGATCGAAATCAGTTAACTTCTTTCAAACAACCAACTTTTTGCCAACACAAATGTAAATTTCAGAAGTATACAATTGATGTTTATACAATTTTTTGCAGTCATTTTAGTGAAAGAATTCTCTGTTTTCTTCGTCCGAATAGTTCAACATTCAGGTATGTGTATTTCCAAAAGCACAAAATGATGAGAGAAAAGGAGAAATCAAAAACAAAATAGCAGAAGAAAAGAAAATAAAAGCAAAATATGTACATAATATACAAGGGTTGTCATCAAGCAAAGTATCTTTTCAGGGCTTGGCCATTCACTGGATAGGCGTCAGGTTGTCCTTCTAGATTCTGCAATCGGAAAGAGCTGGGACCCAACTTCTCAGCAATTAAAAATGGTTCAAGCCATAAGCTTTGAAATTTCATGCGCTCTCCCTTTCCCTCATGCGGTTTATCCCATTTTAAGACGAGATCACCTACTTCGAAATTCCTATCAGAGGCAGAGTTAGAATCGAACCAACTTTTAACCAATAGTTGATGTTGATATAACTTACGTTTAGCTTGGGCTCTTACCTCTTCTAGCTTCATCAAAGCGTTAATCCGGTTTTCCAAAGGGGGACAATCTTCTTCTTGAATTTTCTGTGATAATTGAAGTGAAGGAAGAAGAATGTGTGGTGGCAAAATTTATTTTCTACCATAAACAAGGAAAAGGGGGGAGTTACCTATAGCATCTTTTGGTGTTACCCTTTCAGCCCATAGCGCGTTTAACAGTGCATTGTGCCATTTTTTTTTTATTTTCAGCCACCATTCACTTGATGATTTTAATCAAGTTCTTATTTGTTGATTCTGCCAATCCGTTGCCCTAGGGGTAATAGCTAGAAAAATACTTCAATTTAATTCCTTTTTCCAAAGAGAACTTTTTCATATCAAGAGAGGAAAAGTAAGAAGTGTTGTCGAATACTAAACAATCATGTATACCAAAACGAGTAATAATATTTGAATTTAAAAAGGAAATTCCCTGACTGGTGTTGAAATTTCTTAATGCAGCAGCTTCAGACCACCGAGCAAAGTAATATGTGGCTATTATGATAAACTTATGCTGTTGTGAGGACAGGGGGTTGATTGGACCTATGATATCAAGTCCCCACTATTGAAAAGGAGAGTCTACTAAAATGGGCTGCAAAGGAAACGCTGGTTTCTGTAACCGCCCTGACGCTTTCTGACAAATAATACACTTACGACACAAGGCATGGGTGTCTCTAAAAAGCGTGGGCCAGTAATAACCAGCTCTCAAAACCTTATGGGCAGTGGTGTCACCACCAAAATGACCACTAGCTTCTCCTGCGTTCAACTCTAGCAAGACTTTTCTTGCTTTATCTTTCTCAAGATAGCACATCAGTACACCATCAAAACTTTGACGAAATAAGACACCATTAACCAAATGGAAGGAGGCAGACTTTAATCTCAACTCTCTTATTTTAGTGGGATCCAGGTGACGGGGGGCTGACCCATGTTCAAGACAGAATTTTATATCGTCATACCACGGACTGACAGATTTTTGTGCACAACAGATTGCATTTTGATCGTGCTATCCTAGGTTTGATGTATCACTTTCTTCTTGTTGTCCTGGTGCTGAATCAACAACTAACTTGCATAACCCTTGGCCTCTCACTATCTATGCTGGGATAATTTCTATGTTGTACTCTTGTAAGGAGGTGACCCAGTTAGCCCTCTTTTCTCCTAGTTCTTTCTGCACTAACAGGTTCCTAACGGCTGGGTACGGGACAATGATCTTCGTCCTAGACTTCAACAGATAAGACCGAAAATGCTTGACTACTTTGAAAACAGCGTAGGCTTGTTGATCTACCGCTGGGTAATTAATTTTAGCGCCTTTGAAAGAAGATCTCATAAAGGCAATGGGTACTTCATTGTTTTCGGCATTCTTTTGAGTTAGGACAACAGGGTAGGAACGGTCAAAAGCAAAAGTGTAGAGTGTAAAGTCTTGAGAAAAGTCGGGGCTCATGAGAGAAGGAGCGTCTATTATGGCCTTATTTATTGCATTAAAAGCTTGATTTTCTAGGGGTCCCCAGTGATATTGGGTGTCTTTCTTGATTAGATTCTGTAAAGGCCTGACCATTTCGGAGAAACTGGGGACGAATCTCTTCACAAAGTTTATTTGGCCTAAGAAATACTGCATAGATTTTTTGGATGTAGGAGGGGGAAGTTTCGCAATGACTTGAGTCCTTTCAGGGTCGATAATCATTCCTTCACTTGACACAATAAATCCTAAGAGTTTACCCTGTTCTACTGCAAAGATGGATTTTTTAGGATTCAAGGAAATGTCATATTTACGACATCACTGTAGAATGACTCGTAAGTGATCTAGATGATCGGTTTTGTTTTTAGAGAATACAGTAACATCATCTAAGTAAACTATGATAGAATGATTGATTAGGCCTCAGAAAGCGATGTCCATCGCTCTCTAGAAAGTGGCACTGGCATTAATCAATCCAAAGGGCATTTTTCGATAAGCATAGGTGACCCACGGGGTGCGGAAGGTAGTTTTAAGTTGGTCTGGTGGAGACATCAGGACTTGGTTGTACCCCAAGAAACCATCCAATAAGGATAGCCTCTCAAAACCAGATACCTGTTGGAGGATATGTTCCATGGGTGGGACAGGATAGTTGTCTTTATCAGACGCTCTATTAAGGTTTCGAAAATCGATGCATAGTCGCATTTCCCCACTTTTCTTCCAGACAGGAACAAAGTTAGAAACCCATTGAGTGTGCCTAACAGGGAAAATTTTCTTAGAATTCAAGAGTTTATTCAATTCTTTTTTGATGGTCGGTTCAAGCTTAGGGTGCATTTTTCTCAACTTCTGTTGAAAGGGTAAGGTTTGGGGTTTCATAGGAATAACATGTTGTATGATGTTAGGGTCGAAAGTTTTAAGGTCATCATATGTCCATGCAAAGACATCTTTAAATTCTTTGAACAATTTGATAAATGCAGCTTTTTCTTGTTCAGAACACCCAACCCCTAAATTAATGCACTGCAGATTATCCTTAGTCCCTAAGTTTACTTTATCATATGATCATGAGGAACTATTGGTTTTACAGTTGACCGATTTTTTGAATTTATCTTGGAGATCATAAAACTTCTCTAATCTAACTACAGATTTAGGGATCGAATTTACCATGCTCGATGAAGATTCAGGAGTTCTCGGATCTGGTATTACCGTGAAATCGTGCAAATTGTCGTCGTCAGTGCATTCGTCGATTCCTGCACCTTGAAAAGTTTCTTCCAAATGCAGGAAGCTAATAATCTGTTGATCTTCGTCGAAGACTCTCCAGTTCATGATGTTGTCGGGAACGGATGGCCGGAACAACAGTTCGACAGAGAATGCATCTGGGGACAAGCCTTCTGCAGGAAAGAGTTTGGAAGCTACATTAGCTAATAGATCAACTTTAGAGTTATTCAATCTAGGAATAGAATTTATATTGAAAGAAGAAAATTTACCTGTTAAATTCCATACCTCGGATTGGTAGCTTTTAAGATGTGGAGAAAGACAGTGGATAGAATCTCTTACCTGTCTAACCACGATTTCAAAATCGCCAAAGACAGTCAAGTTTTG
Organism: Picea engelmannii; assembly: GCA_009831015.1. NCBI lineage: Eukaryota > Viridiplantae > Streptophyta > Pinopsida > Pinales > Pinaceae > Picea > Picea engelmannii. The sequence goes on from ML778702.1 coordinate 1,480,193, forward strand.
AATGTTCATATCCAAAGCTTTTCTGAGACCTTGCAGTAAAGCTTCATATTCTGCAGTGTTATTAGTACATTCAAATTCTACCCTACATGCAATCAATGTTTTGTTACATGCTGGATCGATAATAACATAGCCTGCACTAGCTCCTTCTTTGGACTTTGACCCGTCAAAATAAAGAGACCAAATTTGATTTTCATCGGGCGCATGAGATCGTTGTGTAGAAACTATTGGCTGCGCATATGCTACAATCTCAGACTGTTGTTCTGGATTGGTGATAGCTGAAGCCTCGACCATGAAATTACTGAAAAAGGTATCCATCCCTTGTACTTTGGGTGAATTAGCAGAAGGTGTAAATGGTTTTTTGGGATCGTTCAAATATGTGACCATGAACTTAAGGTAGAATTCATGATTTATCTTGATTTTGGTGGGATTTCCATTCTCTGGAAGCCATAGATGAGACCAATCTGTCGTGAAATAACTGTGTAACTGCTCTGACTAGTCCCTTCTTACAAACATACCATACACTTATGGAATATCCACAACAATAATATCAATAACTTGATGAACCTTGGGGTTAGATGATAATATTATAAGAACATTCTTTAACTCGCCTAAAAATTTAACATTAGTCCGATCAAGTTGTATGATTTTTAAGGTGGATGGTTCAACTTCAGTGTTAATCTTTTGGCATACAGACCATGGCATCACATTGGATGATTCTCCTGAGTCTACCATACAATTGTGCACGTTTCTATTAAAGATTTCGAAAGTTAACAAAAACGGAGGTACATTTTTGTGAGTGCTAAGGGTGGTAGTTTGTGGCTTTTTACTCGCAGTTTCTAAAGCTACTTTATCTACGTTATTTACATTATTTACATTATTTAAAAGAAGGCTTCCTTTGTCTTGAGGATCGGGATTATTCTTTGTGGAAGACTTCTGAGGAACTTTGTTCTGAACAACCTTGTTTGAATTACCATTTTTACCATTCTCTGCGATGTTTTGTAGCATTTTTTGTAGCAGAAATGGAAATTTCAGTAACTCATAAACAGAAATGTTAGCCCTTAACTTTTTAAGATCTTCAACTATGTCATAATCTAGTTTAGGGTTCACATGACTCTGTTTAGTCTCAGCTAGTTTAGATTGCTCTGGAGGTGAAGTTGTAGTGTTTTCGGCAGAAGGTTTGTTTGTTGTCTTACTCCTAGTATTATAGGGATGGACTGTCTCGATGTTAGCTTGAAAGATGCTATCCGAGAAGTGTCCAAAAATATTTGGAGAGGAATCCTCTTCTTGAACTGTCTCTTGTTCAACTACCTCCTCAGGAATCTCAGGAGGCATCAAGTTATCCTGGGCTTCTAGAATTGTTTGAAGGGTGTATTGCAGACTTTCTAGGTTAAGGCCCTTGGTAGTTGGATTAGGTCGGTTGGTGGGAAAAGGCTTCTGGAACGGGGTTTTGTAAGGCCCTTTTCTCGAAGAAGCTTCTTTGGTCGTCCTTTTCAAATCTATAACTTGATTTGACATTTTTTGAACAACTTTAGTTAAGTTTTCTAAATCAGAGATTTCAGGTTGTGTTTTACTTTGAGTAGGTATGGGGAGGATTTCAATCTTCTTTTTGGAAGAAGAACTAGTTTCTGTTTCGTTGCTAGTAGAGTCTTTAAGACTAAGTATGTATTTTTCAATCTGGGTGGCTTCCTCGAAGGCTTCTAACAACGTGGCTTTCTTAGATCGTTTAACCCAAATAGCTATACTTTGATGCAAAGATTTAGTGTAGTATGCTATTATAAGATTCTCGGCGGGCATCGAATTCATAGGGATTCAGTTCTTAAGTGTTAAGAATCTTTGATTAAAGTCTTTAAATTTTTCTTTTGGGTTCATTCTTAAGTTAGACATGTCCATGACTAGGACTTCCGGAGGCTTACCATCTCCGAACTTTTCCAAAAAGCATGACTCAACTTTTTCCAAGACACGATGGTATGAGGTTGTTGGGAAAAGTACCATGTAGATGCATTGCCCTCGAAATTATAGGGAAACAACCTACAGACAACATCTTCATGCTCGACATTGCGGAGTCTTATGGATAACATAAACTTTTTAATGTGATCTTCAACGATCTATTTAGAATCAGGGTCAAACTTGGGAAGCCATTTCTCCAGGTGTTTAGGTAAAGGATGCTGAGCTCCAGGTACAACTACAACATCCTGGTTGAGCCAAGGTATAGCAAGATTGTTCTGGTTGGCCATTAGTGTAGTGGGTGTGGAAGGCTGAGAAGGGGAACTGCCCTCGTCAGAAGAAGAAGGAGATGATGGAGGTGGTGAAGGAGGTATTCCAGATCCTCCTACAGCAGGAGTGAGGATTGGATATGTAGGATTCATAGTGAGGTTAGTGCCTCTGAGTTTCTCTCTGATATCAGAGAAATCTAAAGGTTGGTCCAAAGGTCAATTTGGTTGCCTCAAATGGGCTAAGGCACTATGTGTTCTTATGAGAGATTGACGGACAATCTCTTGTATGTCACCACCTGTAGGATTTGGGGTTACTGGTTCAACTATGATCTGTGGATCGTCGGTTGATGTGGTTGTTGTTTGAGTGGGAATTTTATCGTTCAAATGAATTCTTGTCACTATAGGTGAGCTACTAGGTGGTGGAGGAGTCTTACGACCGCCTCATGCCATTAATTAATTTCAGGCCCTCCTTCTAGCGCCATTTGTTGATGGGAAAAATTGAACGCTGGCCAACTGGAAGAGTGGATCCGGTCCGGGGTTGTCTAAATAACCCAATCCGTTTGGGATAACCCACCCTAACGGGTTTAGCGGCTCCGTTAGCCGATCTGATTCCTAAGAAAACAAAAGAAAACTACTCTAAATCAACTAATCGAAATGAAAAATAACAATTAAAACAAACTAATAAACAAATCTAAACTATATATATATACAATTTACTATCTAATACTATGATAACTCTATGAAATCTAACTACTAATGGACTTAAATCTTAATCACAAATATACAATATTTACATGTTACAGATTTAAATTAAAACCTGCAAAAATCATTTGTAGTCTGTCCTAAGACAGCGAAACTATTTTTTATTTTTATAATTTTATGAAAAAGAAATAAACTAAAAAATTATCTAAGCTAAGCAATTAAAACAATAATTATAACTATGTATCTAAACTAATATATTTATCTAAACTACTTATATTATACTAACTAATTAACTATTAAACAAAATATAACAAACTAAGCTGAAGTAACGCTTCAGGTTTATCCTGTGTATGATGGTCGATTCAGCTGTTTGGTGGGAGGAAACCCGCACCAGATTCTCCACGAGCTTCTCGTAAACGGAAAGTTGTTGTTCTCTTCAAATATAATTATAGAACAAACAAGACATAAAAATTTACAACAATATTATAATTTACAAATCATAACATTTAGATAGATCTGCATGTAAGGATTTGTACAAAATGATTCAGTCAACGAAGAAGAGAAATCTGTAATTCATTAACTGAAACAAATCAATTGCTGTATTTTTTAAAATAAGAGAGAGATCAGATATGGATTACACATTAATCAAGTCACATCAACCTGCAATAGATTACGATAGCTAAAGTAGTCTATAATCGACTGCAAAATGATATGAATAAAACTTGAAACAAAAGTTTGATATATTGAAAGCGAAAGTTGTTACAAGAAATCAAATTTCATCTTAGTTTGTATCATAAATCCATAGTTTGGTTCTCCCACCGTGAGAATGATGATTATTACAAAAAATAACAAGTATTTGAAGACCTCCCACAGGGTAAAACATCCCTGTGGGAATTATCAAAACAATTTACACAAATCTGGGAATAATATCCCAAGTTTTTAACTTAAGCTAACAACCTAAAACAAAATCATATCCAAGTATCTCCTAAACTATCATAGCATGCCCATTTGATCATTGTAATTCGTATGTACCTAAAAGAAGGCAAAAATTGTCAAAAAACTAATTTTTAAGACTAGCTACATAATCTTGTGATTCTGTAGCTGGTCTAAATTAAACACATAATCGTTTGAAAATCAATTCAAATCTTAAGGAATATATTCAAACTACTAAACAAATATCTAATTTCTATTTGAAAACAAATGAATCATTCAAATAAAAAACTATTATACTAATTCGAGAGCAGACAATATTATGATCAATCGAATGATTACAGAGATAGATATACTATGTTCAAGTTTTATCACCAATTGGGGTAAACATAATCGCATTAGATACTTGACAGCAATGAAATCATTTTCATAAACTAATTGAAATCGACACAAACTGTTTACGTTGCTTCAGCCATCAACAAAATCATTTTCGAATCCAAACGAAATCAACAAGATCATTTTTCAAATTGATATAGCTATAATAAACATAAACAAACGATCATGCTAATCCTGGCACACAGTAATCACTTGAAGATCCAATCAAACAGGAACGAATCGAAACGGTTTGAGGCTGATAGAATCGTTATGAGTGAGCACAGCCCCACGCTCTTAGAAAATAGATCTTCAGCACAGGTCGAATGTAATCCAAATCCAAACGAGAATATTGATTTAATACAAAACAGAGTGATTCCTGGTAAATCGAAGTCAATCAGGGTTGTTTTGAGTTTATTTTATTACATTGTATTTATCAACCCAGTCACTAATAATGACGCATAGCACATTTAAAGGATCATACCAATTCAAGCCCATGAAATCGTTCCAAAATCTAACTATAAGAGCTAAATCAGAGCCGATAGAATCCAACCACAATGAAATTCTACCAAATCAAAACCTAGCCGTGCTCTGATTTTAGCACAAAAATATCCTATACAGGTCAGATGCAATCAAAATCTAAACGAAAACAAACCTTATTGATCACATTAATTCAAACCAAAAGAATTTTTCTAAAGCAAACCACACCAAGTCAAAACCAATCAATCGCTTCTACTAAGCCGGGCACGACAAAATCGCATAACTAAATCATAACTACATTTGATTTTAGCAGAAATAATCTACTGTACAGGATCCACAACATAACCATTTTTGATAATCAAACTATGAAAGAATCATTTCGAATAATGAACATAACTAATCGAAACCCAAAAACCAATTCATTATATTAATTCAAGCCACTCATAAAACGAAATTAAAATTGAAATTCATACCTGGACAATCAGAAAACAACTTGGTCATGATAATTTGGAATTGACGAAGGCTGTTGCAGCTTCGACATTCCTGAAAACAATCGAACCAGTGGTTTTTTGCTTCTTGTCATTAGCTTGAAGCCTGTCCCTTTCTTTTGATAGCACTGTGACTTGGTATTCTAATGATTTGATCTTTGATTGCAACAAGTGGACGTCAATGTAATAACGCTCTAGCCACACATTTCATTGGATGCATGATGTTTTCTCGGGCTTCGAAATTGCAGGCAAGGGTTTGTTTAAATCATTGAGGGTTTCATTATGTAGCTTGATTCTTGGGTAGTTAGGATTGTTCTTTAGGCATGGGGGAAAATTAGATACATATTCATAGGTTTGCTCAGAGCATAGACCATGGGAATAAGGGTACTCTCCAGCTAGGAAGCGCTCAATATTGGAGTCTAAGTCCTCGCTCAACATTATGGGCTTTTGATCGACATTTGGCTTAGGTTTATTCCGGGCAAGTCTTGATATCAATCGAGCATTCTTTTTACCCTTGTTGTTGACAATAGGGTTACCCTTGACTTTCTTACTCATAGGCTTCTTTACAGCCTCAGTCTTATCTATTATGATGTCGAGTAGGTCGATATCAGGGCAAACAGAGGGTTTGGCAGGGGGTAGAACGACATGGAATGCCACGGGTGGCCCGACCATAGTCTCACTCACCACAGACTTGTCGATTTGGACAGACTCTGAATCAACAAAGCCATTTCGAGATAGAAAGGCTTGCCAATTATCGCCGTGAAGGTTTAAATGGTGGACGACGATGAGTCTAATCAAGCCATGGTGAAACAAGCTGCTATCAGCCTTCTCACGTTTAAACCTTTTAGCCATTTTGTAAAGACTATGCAAGAAATAATGCGGCATGTTCAAAGGATAAACCATGAAATTCATCAACAACTGGAGGTGATAAAGAAAAACAAATCCATACCGACCTTCACAGGTCACAAATTGTTTAACCATTATCAAAAGATCGTGCCACCTGGGTTTAAGGGTGGAAATAGGCATACCTTTGTCATAGCATGTAACCTTTCATGATACGAATAGCAAAGGCCACGACACTTCGTCAACTTTGGAGTTTTTGAACCACCTTTCCTCTGTGGCCGACAATCCTATAGCAAAGCTTATGAATTCTTCATCCAGCTCAAGCTGAATGTCACCAATTTTATCCCTACACCCGTCAAAGGTGAGGGCAAATTGTTGTGCAACAAAAATATTGAAACCCTCGAACCTCTATATAAACACCAACCAACTATTGTCTTCCAAATCCTTACGAGAATTATCGAATAACAACAGAGCTTGGTTACTGTTCGGCTCTATGCGGACCACCGGTGACATAGACAGGAGCACACGGTGAGCAGGGTGCAGGGGCTAGGGTTTGATCATAGTATATGCAGGGGTAGAATGCTCACAGGCTTACCGAAAACACCAAAGGTGAAATAGGGTAGGGGGAAAAAATTTATGACAGAACGTGCAAAGGTGGTGGAGCTATTTCAGACCATGGAGAATAGTCATTACCCACAGTACAACCATTGGCACGTATAACTATTCAAATGACTATGCATATGTGTTAAAAACTATGCCATTCAATCAACCAACGAAACTGATGGTAAGTGGATAAAACACTTGCGCAATTAATAGTCATAGTTTCAAAACCAAAGCAATAAATTTAAATCACACCAAGGGTTTGATTACATGAAACATGTGTTGTGTGAAAAGATTTATACCAAGGGTCTAACCATATCACCAATGTGTTTTCATGAAACCAACGATCAAAGAACATATAAATCAAATCACTAATGCATCACAAACTCAATCAGTCATAAAACGAAGTTATATAATCAGTCAAAGAATGCCAAATGAGTGCAGATCGAGGGGTCTTGCCAACTGTATAATGATAAGTAAATTGGAAATGCATTGAGAAAATCGACAAGAACGATCGCAACAATCCAGTGACGATTTTAATGTGACTTTGAAAAACAAGTTTTGACGCTTGCAGTCGTGAAAACAAGAACAAAGGTAAGTGTGCAAATAGCACAAAATAATAGCGTTGTTTTATTCAAGGATTGCAACGAAAATCAAGGTTTGCAAAACACTGGTGTAGGCATCTTATAAGGACAGTATAAAAATGTGAATTGGCTGCCAACAAGAGGGAAAACAGTGAAAGAGGGATAGGAGGGGGGAATAAAAATACTAGTGAAAGAGGAAGCTGAATGAGAGGGAGATAAAGGGAGGAAGAGTGAGAGGAATGGAAGGAAAAGGAGAAGGGTAATTAGAAACTTATGAGGAATGGAATGGAAAGAGACAAGGAAAAGGATTATGGAGGGTGACAAGAAAGAGGAAGGAGGAGGGAGAAAGAGGAAGGAGGAGGGAGAGGGATAAGAAGAAGGAATAAAAGAGGAGGGTAGGGGGATAAAGGGAAATAAGGAACATGAAGGAAGAAGGAATATATATGAAAAGAATAATAAGAGGAATAATGAGAGGGAGAAGGAGATTGAGAGGAGAAACGGGAAGAGGTAAGAGGTATTTAATCCCTAAACACTAGATTTTATTTTTATATTTATTTGTTCTAAATTAGGATATCAATTATAATGGTTATAAGGTAGAATCCATGCTAACTAATTTCCGAATATAAAATCCAATCCCATTCCAAATTTCATTCCAAATCACATATGAACTCTGGAAATTTAAAAATAATAAAGGCAAGTGAGAAAAAATGTTTCATTCCAATAGTGTTGCATAGAAATCTCTCGTGTGGACAGGTGAGCACTCCCTTAGATATGTATGTTATCTAAGACAAGGTGGAAGATATACCACTAATATATTTTCCTTATATATTATTGGATTTATTCTTGTTCAAACAAGAATATAGAATGAAATCCCTTTTGTCTAAAAATTGTCCTTATGTATCCTAGCTAATGTATCTCCAGAGATCCAACTCCAACTCATGTAGCTTACTTTCTGCACACAAGGAGACAACAAATACCAATCCTCAAACCTCTTTAAGCATTAGGAAACTCAAATCAAGCCTAGATCTAGTTTGATCTACTCAAGGAAATAAAAAATGTGTCATCTATGACTAAATACAACAACATTATAAGCGGAAAACCATGTTGATCTATATTAATAGTAGAGAAAAATGTATTTCAATCACTAAATCCCTTGAGTCATGAATGAATTCCTCTTGGGTCCTTTCTCTATCTCCTCCTTATCCTTCACATGAGCAAGGATGACCTCATATGAAGACCAATTCTTATATAAGAGTTCCTCTAAAATTTTTGCAACATAATTTTGTAATAGATTCTTCATCCTCTTGCCCTTGAAATTCCTTATTCATATAGATTGATGGAGGAGGCTAGGGGATGCTTCTAGATCTATAGAACTCAGTGAATATTGATTTTCTTGTGCATTCCAAATACCATATCACAAGAAAAAAAAAACAGTTGGTGTTGATCTCCTCATAACTCATCAAATATAGAATGTTAAAGAGGTGGTCATAGGATGTCAATAGCATAGCTAGGATTTCAATCAGTTGTGCATCCCACAATTGGTCTCTTTTTCCTAGTAGTTCACAAGATGTCAATCAGTTGTGCATCCCACAATCAATCACATTTTCCTAGTAGGTCACAAGGTGTCAATCAATTGTGCATCCCACAATCGGTCACATTTTCCTAGTAGGTCATAGTGTGGCCTCCCTAAAAAACTATGAAATCCAAGGAAAAATTGTGTGTCTCAATAGGAAAAAATCAACGGGTCCACCATGTGTCCCTAAGGTGGAAAATAAGGTTGTAACAAATAGATCCAATGAAGGTACTCAAATCTCTCTTGGTTTATCTTACCAAATACCCCAAAAAACCCTCTTATATATAATAAGATATACTACATGGGTTCATGTGAAAATGAAATGATAGAGACTCCCTTTTCCTACTTAATGATCAAAATAGATAGATTGTGCGATGCAAACTTAAAGTTTGTGAAACCATTTTTATTTAATTTTTATGTATTAGTGTCATGTTATTGTTGTTAGAAAAACATGGTCGTGGAGCAATAAAAGAAAAACAAATGCGAAAATAAAACACAAAAGATACACAATACAATATAGACACATATATAAGTGGTTCACCCAGTGTGGGCTATGTCCACTAGAGAAATTTCTAGGTCCTTCATTTTTATTATCCAACAAATGAAGGGATACAACCTACAACATACCCATTGTAACTTCCTCTTCTTTCTCTCACAGTCTCCTCTCTTACAATACAATATTCACAATGATACATGACCACAATACATTTCCATCATAAAAGAGGGTTTCCTTATAGGAAAAAAAACTAACATAACTTCTACCGTCATATTTGTGACCTTATAATGAACGGTCCAGATTTACTATGAAATTACAATATACATTTATAAGGCAATTTTTCCTTTGGGGGCCCTCTTTCCCCTAGACCCCACAGGGGGGGAAATCCCCCCTTGCAACTGCCCCATGTGGAGGGGTGTACAATATTACAAGGTGTACAGTCTTCATGGGGTATAAACACAGTTGAAAACAAATGCCTATGAAATAGGAAGATAATCAGGCTCCACAACCAATAATCTCCCACTTGGAGACTGATCAGAATGACATATACTATAACCTTGCTCTATCATAAACCTATCAAAATTCAAATACCACTAACTTGGAGCTTTCTTTAAACCATACAAGCTCTTATTCAAGATGCATACCAAATTTTCCTTCCCTTTGACCTCATACCCATGTGGTTGCTGCATATAAATCTCTTCCTCCAAATCCCCATGGAGAAAAGTTTTTTTTACATCTAACTGTTCAAGATGCAAATATTATACTAGCAAAAGACTTAAAATAGTCCTAATTGAATTCATCTTAACAACAGGAGAAAATATTTCATCAAAATATATACCTTTCTTTTGTGCAAACCCCTTTACAACAAATCTATCCTTGTACTGTTTTTTCCTCCATCTTCTTCCTTCAACTTGTAAACCCATTTATTCTACAATTATCTTTTTCCCGCAGGCAATTGAACCAAGTCCCAAGTCTGGTTATTTACCAAAGAGTCCATTTCCTCTTTCATGCCTTTCTCCCACTTCTTTTTAGTGCTTACCTGCATTGCCTCTTCGTACATTTTGGTTCACCAAAATCAATCAACAATAAAAAAATACAATGAAGGAGATTATCGTTCATGGGGTCTACTTAACCTGGTGGATCTTCTAACAACACTTGCAGGAGTTTGAGGTACATGTTTCTCCTCTTGTTGTACATTTTGATTTTCTGGTACCTTTCAAATTTCTTTTTCAGTAATCTCATCAAGCACTATGTATTCTGGTTTTTCTTTTTGTTGTTTCTTTCCCTGAAACTGATCTTTGTACATGACCTTCTCATTGAATATGACATCTCTACTCCTAAAGATTTTTTGATTTTCAAAATCCCATAAGAGATAATCAAAATCATTAACACCATATCCAATAAATGTACACTTCTTGGATTTTTCCTCAAGCTTTGTTTTATTTTCTTTATCAATATGGACAAATGCTTCACAACTAAAAGTCTTAAAAAAAGAATAGTTTACCTTTTTACCTATCCATGTCTCCTTTGGAATTCCACCATCCAAATAGGTTAAAGGTCCTTTGTTTATCAAGTAAACAAGAATATCTACAACATCTACCCAGAACTGTAAGGGAAAACCAACATGTAATCTCATACTCCTTGCATGCTTCATGATTGTCTTGTTCATCCTTTTTGACACACCATTTACTTGTGGTGTTCTTGGAACTGTCTTCTCTCTACGAATCCCATGCTATGAACAATAATCATCAAACTCCTCTCTGCAATATTCACCTTCATTGTCTGATCTGAGACACTTCAACCTTTTTCATGTCTCATTCTCAACCAAAGCTTTCCATTTCTTAAAATTATCAAAAACATCAGATTTTTGTCGAATGTAATAAACCCAAGTTTTTCTAGTTTCATCATCAATAAAAGTAACATAATAAAGAGAGCCACCAAGAGATGATACCTGAGTTGGTCCCCATACATATGTATGCACAATCTCTAACCTTTCACTCTTGTTTTCTTTTCCGACTCTGAGAAATACGTATCTCTTTTGTTTTCCATAAACACAATGATCACAAAAATCCAAATCAATTTGTTTAATATCTAGAAACAAATTTATTTTGTGAAGAATCTGCATCCCCTTCTCACTCATGCGCCCAAGCCTATGATGCCACAATGTTGTATCTAGTCTTGTAGAAGCTAAAGAGATTGAAGAATCAATATTACCAGTACATAAATACAATGTACCTACCTTCTCTCCGTTTTCTATCACAAGTGATCCTTTGGTGACCTTCTATGCCTTATTATAAATATAGATATACAACATTCACTTTCCAACTGCCCTGGTGAAATTAGATTTTTCCTTAGATATGGAACATGTCTTACCTCTTTAAACAATCATTGGTTTCCATTCCTTTTCTTTATTTTTACTTTTCCTATTCCAACAATTTTGCATGGTGCGTCATCACCCAAATGAACCTGTCCAAAATCACGTTGAACATAATATAGAAAAAATTTCGTATGGGGTGTAGCATGAAATGAAGCCCCCGAATATACTACCCAAGACTCATAAATATTATATACATAAATAATCAAATCATCTTGTAACAGATCACCAGTTACATTTGCTTCCTGATTTTTCTCCTATTGTCCATCTCTTTGTTTCTTTGGAGCTCTGTAGTCTTCCTTCAGATGTCCTTTCTTCCCAGAATTCCATCACTCTATATTTCTCAGTCTGGATTTGGATCTTCCCTTCCTCTAATTCTCGTGGTTCACTGAGCCCTTTCCTCTATCCTTTTGTCTTCCCCTATTCTCCATGTTTAACATATTACCCGATGTCTCACCTATGCTTTTCTGTCGCAATTCCTCGCTAAGGATAACACCAACAACATCATCAAATTTTAAAGTGTTTGAACTAGAGAGCGTTTTACTTACATCCATGAACAAGCCATTCCAACTTTCTGGCAATGGGAACAATATTAGAAGAGCCTTGAACTCATAATCAAAGTCCATATTTACATAACTTAGTTGATTAGTAACTTTATTAAATTCATTTAAATGATCTGCAACATACCCACCTTCTAACATCTTCATATTAAATAATATCTTCATTAGAAATACATTATTGGATGTCAAGGGTTTTTCATACAGTTTAGCCAATGTTTCCATCAACTCCTTCATTGACTTTTCTTTTGAAATATTGAAAGCCACTGACACTGCTAGGGTCAACCATATCGTTCCTAGTGCCTTTCTATTAAGAACCTCCCATTCTTTGTCCTTCATGGTCCTTGACTTCATTTCTATTCCACCCAATGGCAGGAACAAATCCTTATGATATAAATAATATTCCATCTACATATTCCATAACTTGTAGTTTTGGTTGTTAAATTTCTTGACCCTAAACTTTCCATCTTCCTCCATTTCTCCCACTTGAACCAGGAACCCTCTTTTCCTACGAGTTACCTTTCTCTTTGATCCAAGTTGTTAGAAAAAAAGGATCGCGGATCAATAAAATAAAAACAAATTTGTAAATAAAACACATAAGATACACAATATAATAGAGACATAGATATACGTGGTTCACCCAGTGTGGGCTACGTCCACCAAAGAAATTTCTAGGTCCTTCCTTTTTATTATCCATCAAATGAAGGGATACAACCTACAGAACACCTAGTGTAACTTCCTCTTCTTTCTCTCACAGTCTCTTCTCTCAGAATACAATATTTGCAATGATACATAGTCGAAATATATTTACCTCATAAAAGAGGGTTTCCTTCTAGGGAAAAAAAAACCTAACATAACTTATATCGTCATGTCTGTAACCTTATAATGAATGGTCCAGATTTACTATGAAATTACAATATACCTTTACAAAGAAATTTTTCCTTTGGGGGCTTCACCCTCGAACCCCCATCAGGGAACATTGTCCCTCGAACCCCCCCTCTAGGGGCCCACTTTCCCCCGGACCCCCCAGCCAGGGGGATGAGCCCCCCAGACCCCATAGGGGGGGGGGCAAGCCCCCCTACAACCTCCCTGTGTGTAGGGGTGTACAATATTTCAGGGTGTACAATATTCATGGGGTATAAACATGTCTGAAAACAAATACCTATGAAACAAGAAGATAATCAGGCTCCACAACCAACAACTGTTGATTTAGCATCATTTTTTTTACATAAATTTTATTCTTGCATCAAATTTTTAGATGCACAAAGTAATCATGCATCAAAATTTATTTGTATCTATGCCATAAAGGAATCAATATTACATGGAAGTTTACTCAATTGTGTTAATATGAATTAATTTGAAAATTAAATATAATAAAAACTATAATAGTAATTTGAATTTTGAAAATTATATGGAATAATAATAAAATTAATAATAATACTAATAATAACTTTATTAAATGTCACACCTTAGTTTGGTTCCAAATTCTAATATTTATAATATTAATAATAATAAAATATATTTAAAACATATGTAGATCTGGATGTGCATTTAGAAGAAGGGAACTATATATTCATATGGGTAAAAAATATTTAGCAAATACATAACTTTAGTAAATATTATACAATGAATGTTCTTTTCACCCATTTTTATTAATAATTCCCAATTATATAAAAAATGGAGTTTCAGAAGTTAGAATTATAGACCAAACAATAGCCAAGTTAGTTGAGATTTGTTTGAAATCAACATCTTTTAGTTTCCAAGGGAATATTTCAAAATAGATATTTTGTGTGTTTATGTGATCCCCCCTCTCACCCATGTTTCCGATTTATTCATGTAGGATCTTTAAATAAAATACCTTACTTATTCCCCTTTAAGACCTAAGATATGGATTAGAGTTTTTGATGATTGGTTTGTGATTTGGCCCCATGGAGGTGAGACTCTAGACAAGTTTGATGATCACCTTAGAAAATAATCCAAACACATAAGATTCAACATGGTTATTGAATTTGCTGGAAGTGTATCCTTTATATATGTTCTAGTTACAAAGAAACCAAATCAGATTATGATGCACTAGGTGGACATAAATAGCATTAATATAGATTAATACCTTCATGCAAGGTCTCACCACCATCCCACTCACAAATTTGGGGTTCTCGACATTTTAATAGTTTGATCCCTTGGAATATCATATGAAAAGCATTTGGATGAAGAGAAAATCCATCACCTCAATATATTTAAATACAATGGTTATAAGAGACATCAGAGGATCAAGGATTTTTAGAATCCTAGTAGGGGACATAAAAATAAGGAACACCATGAATAGTTTTCCAAAGTCTTCTTACCCTACATTCAAGGGACCATGAACAAAATTGTGAGACTTTTGAAGAAAAATCACATTGGGATAGTTTTCAAACCCCTATTTACTATTAGAAACTCCATCACATTTGTTAAGGACCCAACCAATCCTACAAATCAAAAATGTATTTGTATGATTCCATTCTCATGTGGGTGAAAATGGTCATTCCCTGAAGATTAGAATTCAAAAACATGCCACAAATATTAAGCACAATAGTGTTTATATGTCTACTTTATATGAACACTCAGAGAAGATGAAGAATAATCTCTTCATTGAGGAATCCAAAATTCTAGTTAAGGTTGAACATCGTTACAATATAAAACCTAGGGAGGCAATTGAGATTAAGGAACAACCAAATAACCTAAATAGAGATGATAGTTGGAATATTAACCATATTTGGCAAGGGTTATGTTACAATAAACTTTAACCATATTGGAAAATTTACCATACTTGGTAAGGATAAAAACAAAAATGAATAGCATGAGATCCATGTCTATTGATATTATTCATTAAATTATGTAACAAACCAAAATGTTGAAAAAGAAAACCATATACAAGAAATTTCATACTCTCATTCAAGTATAAAACAAAATATTATATAATTATGTATTCCTAAACCAACAAAAAATATATATATTTCTAAGAAAAGTGACAAGGAAAGAAGACCAAACACTAAATGAAACACAAGGAAAACACTATGCAAAATGAGAAGAGAATGACAGAGGTGAACAATAAGGAAAAAGAAACAGAACAACAAGGGAGTGTTTTGAAAGAACACAACAAAATTACCAATTAAGGTAAGTTCATGGTTACCACTTAAAATTTTAAGATGATTTGCAAGCCAAAATCAAAGAGCCAGTATGTGCATGAGGAAACTGTGAGGGAACTAAATGAATCAGGGGTTTACCACTTCCTTGAGATGAGTGTCAGAGAATACTTATGTTATGAAACCCTTACACCTACCAAAAATATGGGTTTTCCAAGATGATCCATTCAAGGAAAGAAGAATAAGAACTAAGTGAAACACAAGTCAAACACCATGAAAAATGAAAAGAGGAAGATTAAGGTGAAAAACAAGGTGGAGGAAACAAAACCATAGGGGATCACTTGGTAGAAATACAAAAAAAATTCCAAATAAGGAAATTTCTTGTTCATCATTTAAATTTTTTGAGATAAATTGAAAGCCCAAATTGGTATGACCACTCATGCATAAGGAAGAAATGAGGATACATTAAACTAATTTTGGGTTTCCTATTTACTTTAGAGATGAGTGGCATGGAATAAATGAGCCGCCATCCTTACACCTACCAAAAGGATGGCATTACTAAGACAAGCCACAAGGGAAGAAGACCAAAAACTAAATGAAACATAAGGAAAATACCATGCATAATGAGAAGAGGAAGACAAAGGTGAACACAAAGGGAAAGGAAATGAAACCACAAGGGAGCACCTAGTAAAAGGACAAGAAAATTCTCAAATAAGGAGAGGTCTCCTTCGCCACTTAACTTTTATGAGATGGATTTCAAGCCAAAATTGGACAAAAGGAAGAAGTTATGGGACCAAATGAGTTTGAGTTTTCCTACTTTCTTGAGATGAGTAGCATGGAATACTTATTCTTTTCCATACTTATAACTACCAAAAGGACTAGGTTGACAAAAAACCACTTAGCTTGTTTTAGATGACTTACAAGCCAAAATTTTGCAAGCCTACCTATGTATAAGGAAGAAGTGAGAAGAACCTAAATCAATTGTTGGTTTCCCACTTCCACGAGAGGATTTTCATGGAATAAATGAGCCACCATCCCTACACCTACCAAAGTAATGGGGTTACCAAGACTAGCCACAAGTCAAGAAGAAGATACACAAAAAATACACAAGTAAAACACCATGTGGAATGAAAAGAAGAAGACACAGGAAAATAAAAGGGTGGACAGAACGAAACCAAAAGGGATATTTTGGTAAACATACAATAGAATTTTAAAATAAGGAGAGATTGTGTTCATTACTTAAATTTGTTGAGATACATGCAAGCCCAAATTGGAAAGGCCACCTGTGTATAAGGAAGAAGTGAGGGGACCAAATAAATTTGGATTCCCACTTTCTTAAGATGAGTAGCATGAAATATTCACAAGGTTCCACCCTTACACCTGCCAAAAATTTATGGTTCCCAAGCTAACCGACAAGTCAAGAAGACCAAATAGTAAATGAAACACATAGTAAACACCATGCAAAACAAGAAGAGGAATACAAATGAGTGGTTGGTCAAAAGAAAACAACATTTTCAAATAAGGCGAGTTCTTGGTCACAACTTAACTTTTTTTTAGATGTCTTGCATGACCAAATTGGAAATACTACCCATGCACAAGGAACAAGTAATGGGACCAAATGAATTTAGAGTTTCCACTTCCTTGAGATGAGTAGCATGGAATATTTATAAGCCACCATCCTTCCACCTACTAAAAACATGGGGTTTCCAACACACTACTTAACACTTTTTAGATGAATTTCAAACTCAAATCGATAAGCCCACATATGTACAAGGATGAAGTTAGAATACCTTGAAAAAAAAAATTGTTTTCCATTTCCTTGAGAAGGGTGGCATTGAATAAGAAAGCCATGATCCTTACACCCACCAAAATGATGGAATTGTCAAGACAAGCCACAAGGAAACAAGACCAATTGTTGAACAAAACACAAGTAAAACACCATACAAAATGAGAAGAGGAAGATGAAGGAAACCAATAAGGAAGAGACAATGAAAGCATAAGGGACTGCTTGGTAAAAGGAAAACAAAATTTTCAAATAAGGAGAGTTCTTGGTCACCACTTAAATTTTTTGAGATGACTTACAAGGCTAAATTAGCAAGGCCACTTTTGCACAAGGGAGACGTGAGGAGACCAAATGAATTTAGGGTTTCCCACTTCCTTCAAATGAGTGTGACATCATTATACCTACCAAAAATATGGGGTTGTAAAGACAAGTTGTAACGAAATAAAATAAATGAAACAAAAGGAAAAGATCAAGTTAAATGAGTAGAGTAATACAACGGAAAATAGAAAGGTAACGGAAACAAAAAACACAAGGAATCACTTGGTAAAAATAAAACTAAATAGTAAAATAAGGATAGGTCTTGGGAACCACTTAAATTTTTTAAGATAGCTTGCAAGACCAAATTGGTAAGACCACCCATGCACAAGGAATATGTGAGGATACCAATTGAATTTTGGGTTTCCCACTTCATTCAAATGAATTATATGGAATAAATAGGATGACATCCTTACTCCTACAAAAAACATGGGGTTTCCAAGGAAATCCATAAGGAAGGGACAAAAAACACTAAATGGAACACAATGAAAATACCATATAGAATGAGAAGAGGAAGTCAAATGAAATCAATGGGGTAGAAGCAAGAAATCCATAAGGAATCACTTTGTAGAAGGACAAAAAAAAAGTCAAATAAGGAGAGGACTTGTGTAATTACAAGTATGCGTATAGGATGGTGAGCCAGGTGTTAACACTTGCTTTGTTCTACATTGTTTTATTCCTTATTCATTCCTACTTGTCACTTCAAAGTTAGTGTAAGTTATAGATCTCTAGCATTATTCTGTTGAAGGTTTGATAGCTTATCTTAAAAAGGATTAAAATAATGTTAGTTTTGTTAGAAGGGGACAAAAGAAATCCTACACATGTCTAAATTATTACTTGGTGACATCACTTGGATTCAAATCTTTTCATTTGAGCCATAAGTCATGCCAACATACATTGTTTATGATTATTTAACTTAGTATGCTTCCATTTTAAATTCTATCCATCCCAAAAAAGAAAAAGGGACAAATCTGGCTAAGTGCTACAAGAACTTCCACATGTCATTGGTCATGATCGTTTCAAGTACCTTGGAGATTCGTGGAGGTTGTGGATTGTAATGCAGACTTCATGTGTATGAAATATAGTTATCAAGTACCATTTTTCAGCCATAGCATGTGAATATGGGTGGTATTTTATACACCTCGTTTGTATAGAGGGTTACATTAATGAGGTTTTTCAAAGAACATATTTTCAAAACTGGTGCAATTTTTGTTACCTACAACAGCTGGTTTGTTTGAATTGGCACTCACACAATAGACATATCCCCCATTATTCTCATCACACAGCAGAAAAATCCCTTCTTTGTAGACAAGAGTCTATTATTTTGGTTGCAATCGCGCTTATGGGAAAGGGTGGACATGTGAATAAGAAAGAACCTGAAGGGCTTGAGATCATGGAATCTTATGAAGAGAGTTGCCACATTTTCGATTAGGTAGCCTGGTATATTTTTTTCACTAAGATGGATGGTCAACATTACTCTAAATCCAAGGCATTTGTTTATATTTTCAATGGACAATGAGCCCGATTTGCAAACTTGGTCATGCAGGTTACAAAGGATTCCATAGAAGCTGCTTGTAACCTCCCGACTGATGGCGAAAGATAGTTTAAAAATAAATTGATTACAGGAGGAGATGTAAACCAGTTTCTAAAACCTAAACACAGAGACCCTAATTGGGGAAAGGACATTCCCATGGATTGGATTGTTGATGAATGGATGGAATCCTTGCTCATTCTTAAAATATTCATCACTTGTGAGGGGCGCTACTCTGTCGTATTTCTCTTTCATTTACAATTTCTGCTTCATCCGACAGGAATTAAAAGGATGAATCTCCCCTATTATTTCTTGAGGGATGTCAACAAGATGGCTATGAGGGTCCAAGATAACCCCAAAACCCCTCCTCATGGAATCTATCATAAGGGCCTGATCAAAGTAATTTTCAAGGCCGATCTCAAGAAATTGCAGAAGACTTGGGACCAATAATTAATCCAGTGGGGTTTTGAAAAGAAAGTTCATCCTCCTACTGTAAAATCACATGAGAATATTGCTAAGCTTGGACAAGTAATGTCATCTAGTGTCAGTCAAATAGTCACTTCAAATAAGAGAAAGAGAAAATTTTGTCTTAAGACTCTAGATGAACCTATGGAATCCCCTCCAACTAGATAGCAAGAAGATGCAAGGTTTTCCCACATCCTAGGTGGAGGTAAGCACCATTTTCCTTTTACATAGAAGAATTACTCTAGAAGGAGTAAAAAACATGCTAAACCGAGGGTACTGGGAGAAGATAAAAAATTTGAGATAGAAGAGAAATTGCCAGAGCCTGTACAACCTAAATACCATCCCCCAAAGGTCATTTCTCCCAGATCAAGCTCCTTTGAAGAAGATGTTTCTCAATATAAAATTGTAATGCGAAAGAGGGGCACCACGCCTCAAAATAAGTTCAGGTTGAAGTCTAAAAAAGTGAATCAACCTATTATCACTAAGAATGT
Organism: Picea engelmannii; assembly: GCA_009831015.1. NCBI lineage: Eukaryota > Viridiplantae > Streptophyta > Pinopsida > Pinales > Pinaceae > Picea > Picea engelmannii. The sequence goes on from ML778702.1 coordinate 1,500,115, forward strand.
TATCATCATCGATTAAGAGCCTATTAAACCTATGGGAAAGTCATCTATAAGCACGAAAAAACATGTCACTAATCCTGAGAAGAATAAATTCAAGAAGGGTGGTGTGATCATAAACAAAAATACCATCACTGGAAAAAATAGAGTTCCTACCAGGAAACAAGGTAAGAAGGATATGAAAATCCCAAACCCTAAGATTGGATCTGAAGGGAATGAGCCTAAATGAATGAAAACTCAATCTCAATCTAAGTAGATCAGAAAGGATAGCTTAGAATTTCTAGTAGAAGCATCTTCTTCAATCTTGCATAGAAATCTATCAATCTAAAATACCACCTCCAGGATAAATCCAGCTTTTGAGATTATAAGTAATGGATGATGGAAAAATATTTTTGTTCCCTGTGTTTAAGGGATCATGCTCCTTTTTGGATATGTCCATCTACAATCCAGGAAAAGAAATGAGTTTAAAACATGTGAGACTGGTTTTTTTGAAGGTCCCTACAGGAAGTTCCCGCAGTCACACCTAGAAAAATAGGGTCGCTACAAGAACACATGTAGTAGCCGATTTTGTTTCTTAACTCGACTAGTTTCATATTTTTGTAACAAAAGAAGGTTGTACCTATGCTAGCATATTATGGATAATTTTATGAAGCTATACACCTTTTGTGGATATAAAGGCTATATTGGGATATGAAGATAATTGCAGATTGGGCACCGGGATTGACTAGTCTTAGGATGTATTCGCATGGATTTTTGAAGATCAGATGTATCTTGGAAGGATTAAGAGGATGATGTAGTGCTATCATCCAAATGGAGAATATATCAAGCTAAGAGTATTTTATTCAAGGTTGTTTCCTTGATCATAGGAGAGTTTTGTAAAACTGTTATTTTTTTGTATATTAGCAGTCAAAGGCAAAAATTCATTTTGAGTTTTTATAGGGACTATTTTTGAGTTGTCCCTGATATTCAGGACCAACTGCAAGTACATGTAACTAAGTAAAAACACTATATATCAAATTATGCAGAATAAGAAAGGGTTGAATCCCTTTTTTGGCTTGATAGTGTATTGTTAAAGAATGTTTTGATCTATATTGTATGTGTAAAGATTTCAGTTGCTAATGAAATTGGTGGTTAGTATGTTATCTGTCATTGTTTATCATCCTCACATTTTCCTCTGAATACTTCTTGTGTTGAGAAGGCTTCTTTAACTGATTTTAGTAATCTTTGCCACATGAATATTTTCTTCTTAGATTTTATTTAGAATGAATTCTAGATAAAGGTTGTTCTTCTGCTGCATAAACACATTAAAGAAAAGATTTGTTATTTGTGTATTTATCAGTCTCTATTTTTCCCTTTCTCTCTATCATATCACTTAAACCTTAAACCTCTAGCCATCAGTTATTTTTACTTGACTTGTTGCACTTATGTAATTGGTATTAACAGATCTTATATTTATTCCTTTTTCAAATCAAGCAAGGATTTATCTACCTTAAAACCCTTATTGAACATTTTGAATCAAGGTGTGCTAGTCTTGTTCCTAAAGCAGTCTAGGAACAACTTTAAGCAGTAACATATTTCTGCGTCGTTTTCGGGGATGGAAACGATGAGATTTACCTTAGTTGGAACCACATAATTTTATAGATCTGGTTGTAGATGGTGAAACTATAACTAGGCACAAGTTGACTGCAATAACTTTTCACCTGGTGACTCCACATTAGACACTCTGGCTCCAAACAGAAAGGGGACTAGAGCACATCTAGAATCTCCAAATGTGCTTGTTGTTTCAGATCCTGAGAAGATCGTAAAACAATCCAAATCTCTCAAAAAATTAGAATCTGAGAAACTTTTTCTTTTATCTACTTTTGAATAATCCACCTTGGGGAAAGATGAATTTGTAGAACCAGAATACTTTTACATACTCTATCTTAATAGTAGATATAAATATGAGGAAAGATTTGAATTCCTTGAAGAAACAGAGTACCCTCCCTTAGAAATGATCTTAATCCTTGAGGAAGTTCAAGAAGAGAAACCCAATCTTAGCCTCCAAGTTAATATCCTCGCTACTGAAAAACTTGTTGAAGAAATTCTCCAGTCCTCTTCTTAGATTCGATTGGTGAACATTCATAGGCTCTCATCACCACATTCCTCACACACAAATCAACCTTTAGGTGGTAAAACAACGGTTGGTGCAACACCTCCCAATTCAATGGATGCTATCAGGGTTGCCAGATATGCACCTTTGGTATTGCCAAATAATCTTTATCCTCTCTGAGGAAATGATTACATGAAGTACCTTCCAAGGTTTGACAATGAAGGGGAAAGAACTGCAGAGGAGCATTTAACTACTTTTTATTCCTTTGTTGATGATTTGCAAGTGGATTTTGATGATGTGTGGATGAGGATTTTTGTTCAAAGTTTATATCGAGAAGTGAGGAGGTGGTTCAGGAACCTTAGAGCTAACTCTATTACCACCATAATAGAACTTGATGCCACCTTATTGAGAAAGTCGGGTGACAATAAAGATGATTTGTATTACATAACATAATTCAACAATCTCCGAAGAAAGAATGGTGAATTTGTCTCTGAATTTTCTCAGAGATTCAATCGAATGTACCATTAAATACCAAATGATATCAGACTAGATGAAAGGTTAGTAAAGATCACTTATGATAATGCCTTTGATGCCAATTCTTGTTTACTTCTTAGGGAAAGAAGATCATCCACTCTGGATAATATTGATCCAAGTGGATATCGGTGGCCACCCACCTTTTCCAACTGGCCCAAAACATGTTTCTGGCAATTTTGGTAATTTACTATTTTTAGTAGTTTTTTCGGGTCCTAAACTTCCGGGGCCATTTTGAGGCCCTAAATGATGTTTTTTTGGGTATGTTTCTCTCGCAAAATAGCATCTACACTATGATTCTATTTTGTTTTGAGCATTGTAGGCTTCAGATAGATCTTTCCAACGAGCTATCATACGCCTAAAACGGAGATCGTATGCAAAAATTACGACCCCGAGAAGTTGATGCACCAACTTACCCAAACGGGGCCCACATGACTTTTGGCGCTTCATCTCCCAGGGTTAGGTTTTTGGATGTCTAGGAATTTTGGCATTCCCGATTATTATAAAAATTCCTCTAGAGCCTCATTGTAATCATCTTCTTGCGAATGCGAGTAGCGGTCACATCTCTTCTCAGAGATAAGTTGCCACCATTCTAGCGAGTCTTTCACTCTGTATTTTTACAGTCTCTGTACATTTCTTTGATTAATAGAAATCGTGTATTACTATATATTTGTGTTTATGGTTTCATATATGATACATTTATGTTATATGATTGAATATCTGCAATATCTCTGTGCATTTCTTTATTATATCTCCGCTCTCATTTCATGCCGAAAATAATTCGGATCAAATATGCAAGATTTAATTCTTGAAGTTGAATCCAACATTATAGCATCCGAACAACTAAAGAAGAGATCAGATCAGGGAAATATAAGATAAGAATATAAGTCTTCTTCATTAAATACTAAAAATTCAAAGATTTCCTTGGAGGAGATGGCGAGAAAGATGGAGGAAATGTTGTATGAACTATCTAAACTTAGATTGGAAAAATAGAAATGGAATGCACCTCAAGAAGAAAATAGGAATACAGATCAATATAGAAGGCCTATAACCCTCAAATCATGCAAAGGGATAAGAAGAATAATGATTATCATAACATTCAGACACCTCTGCATAATAATTACATTGAAGACAATCAGGAAGATGAAGATGTAGATGAAGATCTGGATATTTATTTGTTCGGAGATGAGATTTATATCAGTAAACTAACACGTAATGAATATGAATATTCATTGAATTCACGAATTGGGGGAAGTCCAGATAATATTCTTTGTAATACAGATCAACAAGGGTACAATCTTAGTTCAAAATCAACTCTTGGGAAATCTGCTCCTCAAAAAGGAAAACATGCTCCTCAAAAAGATAATCTTGTTGTCCTAGCAATACAGACATACATACAACAAGAATCCTGAAAGAAAGCAAGTACAAAAAACTATGAAAGTATCATCCTCGGAAGAAGACAAGTTATCATCTCCTTTCATCCTAGAACATGATATAAGTAAGATCAAAATTCATATTCCTCTGACTGAATTGGTTAAAACAAATTCTTATGGGAGTCATATTTTGAAATGATTACAATCTTATTCTATTTTTTGTCTTGTTACTGATGTGATTAATATCCAATATGAAAAACCCACTATTGTCTTAGGGCCAATTGTAGAAGAAAGGGATGAATCCACTCCTCCTCTTTATGTCTCATTAAATGTTCATGACAAAATTCTTCATAACTACCTGTTAGATTTTGGAGCCTCTCATCATCTTATACCAAAGGTTGTCATGGAATAACTGGGGTTAGAAATCACTAAAGAATACCATGATATATTTTCTTTATAATCTAAAAAGTTTAAATGTTTGGGGGTTATCAAAGACCTTGTTGTCTCATTATCTCAAATCCCAGCCAAAATTTTAGTCATGGACATATTTGTATCTGATATCCCTCCTATGTTTGGTATGCTCTTGTCCAAATCTTGGTGTAAGAAGCTTGGGGTATCTCTTGAAATGGATCTCTCTTATGCCACTATACCTATGTTTGGAGGATAATTTAGAAGACTCTATCATGAGGCTCAATTGGAATATATTAGTAGTGGCAGTGATCATTTTGTAAATCATTCTATCTATGCAGTTCATGTGCATTTGGGATATTCTATATTCCATATTGATAATGTTGTCCAATAGTATTTTCCTTTGAAAAAATCAGTTGTTGCCCCATGGTCTGCTGAAAATAAAAATCTACTATGGAAATTATACTTTGATGGATATTCATCCAGAGAAGGTGCAGGAGCAAGAGTAGTGTTGATTTCTCCTAAACACAAAGTCATTACCCTATCTTAAAAGTTAGAATTTGATACAAAAAATAACATTTCATAGTATGAGGCATTGTTGTTAGGTCTCAGGGAAACCAAAGAAATGAAAATTCATCATTTGAAGGTGCATGGGGATTCTAAACTCATTGTACAAAAAGTTAGAAATGTATATCAGATAAAGAATATTTGGTTGAAAGACTACATAAATGAGGTATGGGACATTTTTGAAGACTTTTTTCTATCTTTTAATATTTTATATATTACAAGAAATCAGAATGAGAAGGCCGATTCACTGGTTGTAGAAAACAATACTTTTAAAATTCCTTTTCCCCGAAAGATGAAATATGAGGTTGAGGTTAGGTACAAACCATCTATTCTAGACAATGTCAAACATTGGAGAGTGTTTGAGGAAGATTCTGAAATCAAAAGGTTCATTGAATCTATAGATGAATTTTCTTCAATTCATATTTATCAAGATGAATATTTGGATAAGGCTAACCAGAATTTGAATTTTCATAATATGATTGTTGGGCATAAGATTTTGCAATTGCCTACTAACCATATTACAAAAGGCCTTGTACCTCTCAAAAGAATTTTTTATCATAATGATGTTCCTGTGAAGCTTCCTGATCCATAAAAATAGGCAAAGATGATTGATTGCAATCTTGGGACTGCTGCAAATCCCAAGCATGTCAAATTATCAAAATTCCTATCAGTAAAATACCTAGCTAAATATGAATAATTGTTGAGAGAGTTCACTAATATTTTTGCATGGAAATATGACGATCTTAGGAACTTTGATGAAACTATCATTCAACATAATATACCCTTGAAAGAGAATGCAAAACCTTTCAAGCATAAATTAAGGTAGATTAATCCTCTCTTATTACCCATTATCGATAAGGAAGTCAAGAAACTTTTAGATGATAAAATCATTGTACCATTGAGGTACTTTGAATGGATAGAAAATATGGTGCCAGTGAGAAAGAAGAATGGTGAAATCTGACTTTGTGTTGATTTTGGAAATATGAACAGATATTCCTGGAAAGACAACTATCCATTTCCCAAAATGGAATATATATTGCAGAGGCTAGTAGGATCTAGCAGATTGTCTATGATTGACGATTTCTCCAGATAAAATCAGGTATTTTTAATCTAGATGACATGGAGGAGACTACATTCACAACACCTTGGGGTACTTTTATGTATGCCTAGATGCCTTTTGGTTTGATGAATGTTGGGGCCACTTTTTAGTGAGCCATGGATATCGCCTTCGTGGGAAATAAGGATAAGTTCGTGGTCATCTATTTGGATGACATCATTGTATTCGCTAACTCTGATGAGGAGCCTATTATTCATTTGAGATGGGTATTTCTGAAGTGTAGAAGGTATGGTCTTTCCTTAAATCCAAAAAAGTCTCATTTTTCTCTAGAACAAGGGAAATTGCTAGGGCATATTGTTTGTGCTGATGGAATTAAAATTCATCCTGCTAGAGTGATAGCCATTCAAAAGATTTATATCCCTATAAATAAGGAGGAAATTCAGTCTTTCCTTGGGAAGATAAACTTTCTGAGAAGGTTTAATCCCAACTTTTCTAAATTGTTCAAACAGACAACTGGTATGTTGAATAAAGGTAGTGAGATCAAATGGAGAATGAAAGAAAAATATTATTTCCAGACTATTAAGTAGGCTATTTTAGATGCCCCTGTTTTGATTAGCCTAGATTTTGAAAAACATTTTTTGATTTTTCTTTTGCATATCAAGATACTTTAACAGCTGCTCTTTTGCAGAAAAATTCTGAGGGTTTTGAACAACCGATTACATTCTTCAACAGGGCACTTCTAGATGTTGAGTTAAAATATGATATTATGGAGAAGTAGGATTTTTCTTTGGTTAAAGAACTGAAGTCTTTTAGGGTGTATGTGTTGCATTCCAAAGTCATTGCATATGTACCATCTAGTTCTATTAGAGATATCTTGACTCAACCAGACAATGATGGAAAGATAAGTAAATGGATAGATAAGATATTGGAATATGACATGGAGATCAAGCCTACCAAGTTAGTCAAAGGACAAGGATTAGCTAAGATGATAGCTAATCCAAATTGCAGAGCTCTGTGAGTTGACTACATTTGTAATAATTTAGAAAATTCACATCCTCAAACCAATAATTCCCAAGTCAATGAAAATATTTTTGAATCAGAATGGTACAGAGATATCCTTTATTTTCTGTAGAATTTCCAAGATCTTCTAGGAATGGATAAGTCCAAAGTAAGATCCCTGAAACTCAAAGTAGTTAAGTACTGTGTAAATAAGAAAACTGTGTTTTCGATATATCCTTCTGGATTTTTACTAAGGTATCTTGATGAAGAAGAAGTATAGAGGGTCATGTCCGAATTTCAAGAAGGAGTGTGTGGGGGACATCACTTACAAAAGTCCACTGCATATAAAATTATCAGGGCTGGGTATTATTGGCCTAGTCTATTTTCTAATATTTTTGTAAAGGTTAGAGCATGTGAGAAATGCCAAAGTTTTGTTGGAAAATAGAATATTAAGTCCTTACCTCTCAAACCTATAAAAATTCATGTACCTTTCCAACAGTGGGATTTGTATTTAATAGGTGAGATCCACCCTCCATCTAGTGGCCAAGACAGATGGATTATGACAACTACATATTTATTCATGAAGTGGATTGAAGATGTACCTACAAGGAGGGAAACTGAAAAGGTTATTATAATCTTTCCTGAAGAGAATATTTTGTCTAGATTTGGTTGTCCATAAGTGATCATTATTGATAACGTTGTAGCTTTCAAATCCACTAAGATGGTAAAATTTTGTGAGGACTATGGCATTAAGATTATGAATTCTACTGCTTATTACCCACAGGGTAATGGAATAGCTAAATCATCCAACAAAAGAATGGTCAAGATCATTAAGAATATTTTGGAAGACAATAAGAGAGATTGGCATTAAAAATTGAAATATGCCTTGTGGGTTGATCGTGTTAGCACAAAGAGAGTGATTGGAACCTCACCGTTTTAGTTAGTGTATGGAATGGAAGCAATCATTCTAGTACAACTTGCTTTTCCAGTTGTAAAGTTCCTGCAAAAAATTGAAGTTGAACCTAATGATGTTATCAGACGTGCTTTCCAGATTATAGAATTGCAGCAAGCAAGAGAGAAACTTTTGGAGAAGGCACATCAATGTCAATAGAATATTAAAGATACTTTTGACAGATAATAAAAAAAAGAGTAGTTGTTGCCTAGAGATTTGGTTTTGAAATGGGATGCTTGTAGGGAAGATCATTATGGGAATTTTGATATCCCGTGGACAGGTCCATTCAGGGTAGAATTTGTTTTGGATAACAAGACTTTCCTATTGCAGAATTTGGAAGGTGAAGAGGTTTATGGTGCCCCAGTATATGGGAATTTTCTGAAGAAATTATTTTACTAATGAGGTTGGTGTCCCAGAAATCATTGTACATATAAATGTGGTGTGGTAGTTAGGAAATAAATAATCCATATCCCAATGGAGCAATGTTTCTTTTATTCTTTCAGTTTTCAGAAATGGTTTTTATTTTTTACAATCTGATAGATTTTATTTAAATAAAGTTTGTCCAGAGCTCAGGAGCTGGATCAACACAGTCTGAAAACAAGTATGGTATGAAGCTCAAAGGATTAGAAGGAATATGTCTACTCAAAGTTCTTGGAGTTTCATAGGGAAAACTCCCTCCCCCATGGAGCCATTGTTAACACCTACTTTGGTCTACATTGTTTTATTCTTCATCCATTCCTATTTGTCACTTCAAAGTTAGTGTAAGTTATAGATATTTAGAATTTTTTTTAAAGGTTCGATAGATTATCTTAAAAAGGATTAAAATCATGTTAGTTTTGTGAGAAGGGGACAAAAGGAATCCTATACATGTCTAAATGATTACTTGGTGACATCACTTGGCTTCAAATCTTTTCATTTGAGCCATAAGTCATGTCAGCATCCATTCCTTATGATTATTTAACTTAGTAGGATGCCATATTAAAGTCTTTTCATCCCAAGAAAGGAAAAGGGACAAATTTCGTCGAGCGCTATAGGAACTTCCACATGTCATTGGTCATGATCGTTTCAAGTACCTTGGAGAGTCATGGAGGTTGTTGATTGTACTGCAGATTTTCTGTGTATGAAAAATAGTTAGAAAGTACCAGTTGTCAGCTATAGCATGTGAATATGGGTGGTATTTTCTACACATTAGTTGTATATAGGGTTACACGAATGAGGTTTTTCAAACAACATATTTTCAAAACTGATGCATTGTTTGTTACCTACAATAGTTGGTTGGTTTGAATTGGAACTCACACAACAGAAAAATCCCCTATTATTCTCATCACACAATAGATAGATCCCTTCTTTGTAGTCAAGAGTCTAGTCTTTTGGTTGCAGTTGTGATTATGGGAAAGGGTGGACATGTGAATAGGAACGAACTTGAAGGGCCTGAGATCATGGAAGCTTATGAATACAGTTGCCACATTTTCATTTGGGCAGCTTGGTATGTTTTTTGCACTAAGTTGGATGGTCACCATTACACTACAACCAGGGTGTTTGTTGAGATTTTCAATGGACAATGGACCCGATTTGCAAACTTGGTCATGGAGGTTACATAGGATTCCATAGCAGATGCTTGTAACCTCCCGATTGATGGTGAAAGATGGTTTAAAAATAAATTGATTATAGGAGGATATGTAAACCGTTTTCTGAAACTCGAAACCAGAGTCCCTAATTGGGCCAAAGGCATTCCCATGGATTGGATTGTTTATGAATGGATGGAAGAATTTCTCATGATTAAAATATTCATCACTTGTGATGGGCACTACTCTGTCCTATTTCTCTTTCATTTACGATTTCTTCTTCATATAGAAGGAATTAAAAGGATGAATCTTCCCTATTATTTCTTGAGGGGTCTCAAAAATATGGCTATGAAGGTCCAAGATAACCCCAAAACCCCTCCTCATAGAATCTATCATTAGGGATTGGTCAAATTCATTATGAAGGACAAGCTGAGGAAATTGCAGAAGACTTGAGACCAATATTTAATCCAGTCAGGTTTTGAAAAGAATGTTCATCCTCCTACTGTAAAATCACATGAGAAGGTTGTTAAGCATGAACAAGGAACTTCATCTAGTGCCATTCAACCAACCACTTCAAAGAAGAGAAAGAGAGAAACTTTTGTTAAGACTCCAGATGAACCTTTGGAAGCTCCTCCAACTAGCCAACAAGCAGATGCAAGGTCTTCTCACATCCTAGGTGGAGGTAAGAACCCTTTTCATTTTTCACAGAAGACTTACTCTAGAAGGAGTCAAAGACAGGTTAAACCTAGGGCACTCGGAGAAGATAAAAAAATATGAGACAACAAATAAATTGGCAGAGCCTGTACAACCTAAATACCATCCCCCAATGGTAATTTCTCCCAGCTCAGGCTCCTATGAAGAATATATTTCTCAACATAAAATTGTAATGTGAAAGAGGGGCACCAGGACTCAAAATAAGTTTAGGTTGAAGTCTAAAGAAGTGAATAAACCTGATATCACAGAGAAGGTTATCATCATCGATGAAGAACCTGTTAAACCTATGGGAAAGGAATCTATAATAAAGAAAAACCCTTTCATGAAGCCTGAGAAGAATAAATTCAAGAAGGGTGTTTTGATCATAAATAAAATGACCATCACATGAAAAAACAGAGTTCCTACCAGGAAACAAGGTAAGAAGGATATGAAAATCCCAAAACCTAAGATCAGATATGAAGGCAATGAGCCTAAACGAATGCAAACCTGATCTCAATATAAGAATATCACAAAGGATATCTCAGAATTGCTGGTAGAAGCAACTTCTTCAATCTTGCATATAAATATATCAATCTAAAATACCACCTCTAGGATAAATCCAGTTTCTGAGATTAAAAGTAATGGATGATGGAAAAATATTTGTGTTCCTTGTGTCTAAGGTATCATGCTCCTCTTTTTATATTTCCATCTACAACCCAGAGAAATAAAGGATTTTAAAACATGCAGGACTAGTTTTTTGGAAGGTCTCTATAGGAAGTTCCCGCAGTTACACCCAAAAAAAACAGGGTCGCTACAAGAACACCTGTAGTAGCCAATTTTGTTGCTTAATTCGAATAGTTTCATATTTTTGTAAGAGAATAAGGTTGTACCTATAATAACATCTTATGGAGCATGTCATGAAGCTACACACCCTTTGTGGATCTAAAATATATATTGGGATATGAAGGTATATGCAGATTTGGCACCGAGATTGAGTAGTCAGAGGTTGGATTCACATGGATTTTTGAAGATCAGATGTATCTGGGAAGGATAAAGAGGATGATGTAGTGTTATCATCTGAATGGAGAACAAATCAAGATCAGAGTATTTTATGCAAGGTTGTTGCCTTGATCCTAGTATATTTTTGTAAAACTGTTATTATTTTGTATATCAACAGTTAAAGGCAAAACATAATTTTGATTTTTTGTAGGGATTAGTTTTGAGTTGTCCTTGATAGTAAGGATCGACCTTAAGGATATGTAACTAATTCAAAACACTATATATCAAATGATGTAGAAGAAGAAAGGGCTGTATCCCCATTTTGGATTGATATTGTATTGTTAAATAATGTTTTGATCTATATTTCTCGTGTAAATATTTATGTTTCTAATGAAATTGGTGGTTGGTATGTTATCTCTCATTGTTTATCATCCTCACATTTTCCTCTCAATACTTCTTGTGCTGAGAAGGCTGATTTAACTGAATTTAGTAATCTTTTCCACACAAATGTTTTCTTATTAGATCTTATCTAGAATGAATTCTAGATAAAGGTTTCTCTTCTGCTGCATAAACGCATTAAAGACAATATTTGTTATTTGTGTATTTATCAGTCTCTGTTTTTCCCTTTCTCTCTATCATATCACTTAAACCTTAAACCTCTAGACATCAGTTTTGTTTACCTGACTTGCTGCACTTAGGTAATTGGTCTTAACATATCTGATCTTTATTCCTTTTTCAAATCAAGAAAGGATTTATCCATATTAAAACCCCTATTGAACATTTTGAAACAAGGTGTTCTAGGCTTGTTCCTAAAGCAGTCTAGGAACAACTTCTAAGCAATAACACCAAGAACCTCTTTTGGCCAAACAACTTGTTTTGTATTATGTATTTTCACTTGGAAATTAATGAAAGAAAACACGACTCCATGCAGACCATCCTAACAAGAAGATTAGGGGGGGTAAACTCCACTAGAATGCAAAAGGGGGGATAAGAGTCCTAAAAAGGGGCTAAGATAAGTGTCTTAAGCCAAAAATGAATATTTTATCAATATTCCTAAATTAAAGTATAAAGTAGGGGATAATGCATTTTATTGTAAGTCCCTATGAGGAAATGTATTACCATGTGAGGGAACCCTTCTGTGGATAATTTAGTTTCCAACATGACAAGTGTCAAGTTGGGAACATGCGCGTGAATTTTGGGGACTTTATCTCATTCATCCACCATTCAGTCATTAATTGTTTCCCACCCGACCTCGTTGTTGTCATCTGGACTTTCATGTTTCCATTATCATACATGTACCTTTACCATAAAGAGTGTAGGATTATGTTGAAGACTATCAAAAGAGAATTTTTAAGATGAAAAGGTGGGTTGTAATGTCCGTGTTCATTCTCTCCAGGTGGAACAATTGTTGGGAATTTGATTCCTAAAGGTGCCAGGTTTTCATCATAGAACTCTAATTATTCTTATCTATCTTGTTGTTGAATCTTGGAGGGATGTGTGCGACGATAGGGGGAATAATTCCTAGGTGGGACAAGCGTGTGGGGAAAGTAGATTATGTGATATTGTTGTTGAACTTGGAACCTGTATTGAGATATTGTTGCTGCTGAGAGACCTGGAGTGATACATTTTCCTTTCCCTAGTGGAGTTCAAGAGCAACTCAGGGGTGACATGTTCTCAGTTTGTAGGGAACAATGTCTAAGGTTGGGAGGAAATTCATAGGTCTGGATGCATTTGGTTGTTCAATTTTTCCAAATAAGTGATCATTATTTACTTGTTTAATTAATTTTTATTGAGAATGTATGAAATCTTGTGTTGAGTATTAGTGTGCAAAACATTATGAATTATGGTCATAACTAATTGTTATTCATAATATTGTTTAAGTAATATTCACTATAAAAATTTTATAAAATTGTGTAGATGATGTAAATTGGTATTTCTTTCATGGGTTCCATAATTATCATTACCCTGAGTGTATTGGCGATGATTTTGGTTCAATAATAGAGTTTGAAACTATAATACCCTAAAAATGTTTATCAACGACTTGCTTATATCTTCGGCTGTCTATGTAGAACTACTAATTGTACATATGATAAGTGGGGTAATTACCCATCTTATTACAAGAAATTTTAATTGAGTAAAAATCAATATTTTGGTATAGAAAGGCCTTGGAAAACTATAGACAATGTGTTGGGCACAATTTATCATCCTTACATTGTGTTTAGAAAATACTAACAATTTGGGGCAGGTTTTACAACCTCCGAGTGGTCTTAAGAGTCTTATTAAAGGCTCAGAGAAAAAATCATATCATTAAATACTGCGAGAAACCTTCTCCCCCATAGGATATACTAGTGATGACCTATATTTCATGTCAATCCATGTGGAGGTTCCATGAGGAGAGTGGCCCATGGTGCCATGTGGAATGGTGTTAAGGTCTTTTGGGAAACAAAGGGTGATGTGGTTTGAGTGCCGTGTTTCAATACAAGTGACAACATCGGGTAGGTCCATGTGTGTAACATGTAGGTAGTGGAATTATGATCATGGTGGGTTCACAAATATCAGAAGGTGAGATAAATGATTATGTGAGTTCGTCAATCCGTGAACTCGACATGATCACAAAATAATGTAAGTGTTGAGACTTTTCAGATGGGATTATGAATGGGTGGTACATATTTGTACATCTGTGAGTCTACGAGTCTATGAGTATGCAAATGAAAAAGAATCTAAGTCTTTTGGGTAGGTTCGTGAAAGGTACAATTAAAGACCATGAGTCTACAAGACCTCCACTCATGAGTCCGTGAATTTGGTAAGGTTGTTAGAAGATGGAAAATTTTCGATACCCCATCCCTTGGAAGGTAAATATGGGGTTGAGTATGTTACAAAGTGGTATCAGAGAAGGTTACAACAATAGGCCTTGATGGGCCATATATTAGTCCTAGGATCGGTATATCAAGATCTCGATGAGCCTGTTGAAAGGTGTTTCTACCTTTAAAGGATTGTTTATTATCTACATTAACTTCCTAAGAAGAAGAACACCAGATTGAAATTATACCTTGGAAACCTTAGATAAATTACAGCAAGGGGAAATTATATTTTCCCTCAGTCAAATTGATGACTACTCTTACGGGGGTAGGAATATGATGTTATGCTTATTATTGGTAAAAACTAAATGTAAATGGAAGTTGTGGCAAAATTTTTTTTATGAAACTTTCTGAGTTCAGAAAAGGGACATGAGATGGGCTGTTTTGTTAATTAAAATAATGTCTATGTGTGATAGAACATAGAGTATATTGTAATAAAGATGGTTGATTATATAAGGGTTAATACCCTTATGGAAAAATCCATGTTCTTAAAGGAAATTGGTATGGATTAATATAATTCGTAGCAGTAATAACTATCGCTTTAATAAAATATCAAACCTTGTATATGTATATGATTCCTCATGATTAGAGGATGGATGGAAAATGTGTAAGGTCAATTTATTTGACCAATAGTGAATGAAAATGATTGTTGGAGAATAACCCCGTTGAGAAATTAAAAAGGAGTCCTTTGGACTATTGCTAGACCTCCTGGAAGAGGTAAAGATGTTAAAATAATTAAAAAGTACCTAGGAAAGTGTTTATCATCACCTAGGCACCTAAGGGGTGGGAAAATGCCTAATGTGGACCCTAGTCTTTTAATTTATGAGATGTAAATTAAAAGGTGACTTTTTGAACTTAGAGAAAGTGGGTGAGTTAAGTGATTTAATCTCCACCACTCCTCTTGTCTAATGTCAGCCATTGACTAAGATGACCTTTCACCTTCTCCTCATTGAGTTGATTAGGGTAAGGAGGGTGCACCCTTTAAGGGTTGTTGTTTCATTTTTTTAGAGAGTTGGAAAGAGAAAAGTCAAGAATACAAAGAGAGGCACATTTTTTTCTAAGGGCATGCATACCGAGGCAAGCTTGGGCACACAAATAAAGGAGAGAAGTACAAAAGTTCAGGGACGACATACTATATGGATTTTGAAAAGACTGTACAATTGAATATTGGCACATATTTTGAGGTGAAGTTATAGATCATTTATTGGGTTGTATTGTATGGATTTATGAAGGTCACACTAGTGTTTTCTTGCACAAAAATCGAGGAGTGACTGTTGTGCAGTTTTCTGGAAAGTTGGAACGCTTTCCTAAGTAGTCATACAGTCATTTATTCCACAAAACTCAGGCTGCTATTTTTGGAATGAATTTTGAGGGTATCCATACAAAAAGAAAGGAACATAGCTGACCTGTGCACATGTACAGGAAATTTAGGCATGAATTTCGAGGAGTTTGGCTCAGATTTTGAAGTGGAAACTTGACACGATTTTCGAGATAAGTCCATATTTAATTTTTGAAATTAATGACTTGTAAAAGTCATTTTTTGTGAGCTCTGAAATAATAAAATCCCTCTCTCACTAGTTTTCCCCTTGTGGGTTTTTCTAGGGTCACTCTTAGTCCAAAAATATTTGTGCATTTTATTTTTTGAAATGGTGTTGCTGATATAATTTTATTTCTGCATTAAATGTTGTTCAAAATCCTCATGTTTAAGTTCTGAAATTTTATTTATATGCTGAGTATTTATAGTTGTCATAAATCTGGGTTTTGGGCATTAAACACTGATAAAAATCAATGAGACTTGAAACTGGGTGGGGTCTAAAAATTTACATGGTATCAGAGCTGAGTTGAAGAGAAGTGCAGATTTAAATCAACAAGATAGAGAAGAGGACTTAAGCTACTTCACTAGACAAATTTTGGAATTTTTATTTCCAGCTGAGAAGGGTCAATGGCTATTGGTTTAAGGGTTGAGGACTGACTTGATGGGGCAATAAATTTTGGTTCTTGGAAAGAGAGAATGAGTTATGGGACATTGTTAATAACTCCACAACAAACCTAGTAAATATACCTACATATCCTACTCTTCTAGCGGCCTACACTAAGAAGAGTATCAAGGCTAAAAGAATCATCCTTGATGCCATCAAGGACCATTTGATTCCTCATGTGATAGGGAAGAGAAATGACTATGATATGTGGGAGTCCTTTATGAATTTGTATCAAATTACAAATGAGAACTAAAAGATGGTTTTGAGAGAGAAACTAAAAAGAATTAAAATGACCAAGGCTGAAAATGTGGTCACATATCTTACCAGGTTGACACCGGTGAGAGATGAACTTGGAGATTTTGGGGAGGCCATTGTTGAGAGTGAAACATTGAATGGGGTGACCAAACAATCAGTTGTTTTTGTTGAGTACATTGTGGCGAGGGATAATCTTCCCATGTGGGAACATCTTTGGGATGACTTTTTTCAGGAGAAAACACGGAGAGGTTATGTGCATGGAAGTTCATCTACTGGTAATGATGAGGATAATGTGGATCTTGTTGTTAACAAAAAAAAGAAATTCAAAAAGGGTCCTAAGGGAGGAAACAAACCGAAGAGTGAACAAAAGAAGGACATGAGTAAATTCAAGTTATTTTCATGTCACAAGTTTTGGCACTATGCGGGATAGTGTCCTAATAATAAGAAGAAGCAAACAACAACATCAGAGGTGGATGAGTTTTCCACCAGGTTCGATAAGGAGTTTTCATTAGTGTTGTGTCTTTCCACTAGAGCCACTCATTCCAGTTTTTGGTATATTGATAGTGGTGCCTCCCGCCATATGACAGGTGTACGTGATCATTTGACAGATTTTACAAAGATTGGTTATCTTGAGGTAGTGATTAGATATGATCGGGTGGTCAAGGAAGTTGTTAGTGGGACAATATCATTTCAAAGGGAGTATCTACCTCCCATGTTGTTGAGAGATGTCCTATATGTTCCTAGCTTGAAGAAGAACTTGATTTCAGTTTCTACTATTGAGGAGAGTGGATATGAGGTGTTTTTTTGTGATGGACAAGTGCTCCAATTTCCCAAGGGGTCCATTATCACTTTGGACAAAGTGATTGGGACTTGAGATGAAAAGTTGTACAAGCTTGTGTTTCATCTAGCTAGTGCATTGCATCATACTACCAGCAACAATGATCTTTGTGAGATATGGCATAAGAGGATGTCCTATTTGCATCATGGGGCTCTCAGGATACTGAGGGAGATTGTGACTGGAGTGACAGAGTTCAGTACAAAGCACTATGAGTTGTGCAAGGGGTGTGCTTTGGGAAAGTACACCAAGACTACTTTTCTAAGAAGTGACAACAGAGCAACATGTATACTTGATTTGATTTATTCTTATGTATGTGGTCCTATATATTCTGCATCTTTGAGTGGTTTTTTGTACTATGTCATATTCATTGATGACTTTTCAAGGAATCCTTGGATTTTCTTCATGAAGAGCAAAGGATAGGTCTTCAATCGGTTCCAGGAGTTTAAATCTCTTGTGGAGAACCAGACTGGGAGGAAAATCAGAGTATTGAGGACAGTTAATGGGGGTGAGTATACCTCCAATGAGTTTAATTACTTCTGTGTAGGAGAGGGAATCAAGAGGGAGCTGAATGTTCCTTACAACCCACAGAAGAATGGGGTTGCAAAGAGGAAGAACATGGCCATAGTTGGGACTGTGAGATCCATGTTGCATGATCAGGGGATGCCACTCTTTATTTGGGATGAGGCATGTTACACTGCATTTTATCTATAGAACAGGAGTCCACACAGAGCATTGGGGGATAAGACTCCCAAGGAGTCTTTATCTAGGAAGAAGCCTGAGGTTGGACACTTTAGGATTTTTGGGTGCCTTACATATTTACATGTCCCTTATGAGAGGAGGACAAAGCTAGAACCCATGGTAGAAAAGGGGATTTTTGTTGGGTATAACAATACTTCAAAGGATTTCTGCATATAGATCTCTTCCTTGAGGAAGACAACTTTGAGAAGGGATGTGATATTTGAGAAGGATAGAGCCTTTAGGAAGTCATGAGGGACTGAGAGGGGTGATAATTTAGCACCTTATATTTAGGTGATTCCACAACAAACTTGTTGGCAGCCCCAAAATATTTTCACTTCTTAAAGCAACGGATAATAAATTATGTAGCTGCCTCTGCTTAACCACATGAACATTGCTACTTGAAATATGAGTTTTGGGCTATAAAAGGTTTTTTATTTTTCCTAGTTCTCGTTTTCATGCTTCGTTCATGACTGAAAGCATGAATGAAGCATTGAAACTTATGAATTTATTGCAGTTGAATTTAAGGCTTATTTCCCTAGCAGAATAAATGTTCATACAAACCTTTTTAAGAATGATATTTTTCTTAAGGCCTGTCTCATGTCAATAAAATAGTTGTTTTAAAATTGCTCATTGTATAAGGTGTACTCTAGACCGTTAATGATACACCAAGAATCGATTGATGTTAGGCTACGGGTTTGTTTCATGTATGATTCTTGGTAAATCTTTTCTATGGTTGTTATGCTTTGATTTGTCAAGCACCTTATAATGAGCAACCCCACCCTTTACAAAATAATGATACTTAAATGCATTTGGTCGTATCCTGTACTCTGTTGATAGTGGAAGTTTGAAAACGACATGTCCATCATTTCGAGTTAAGTCTCAGGCTTTGATCTGTACTCTCAGCAATTCATTACAAAAAATGACCGATTCTTGTATGAAACCCCTCATCCCTTCATTTAATTCGCATGAGGGTTTTACTTCCTTGGTTTTAGCCCTGGTTATTCCTATTTTATAAAACCATTCATGCTTACAATGATTTTTGTTACCCTCGTGACTTCTTGTTTGAATCCACATGGCCCCTATTGTCTGTGTCGAACCAAATGGCTCGCAAACCTTGGTCTTGTATGATGACGCAAGGGAAGACCTTAAGGGTCAAGGCTGGCTCAAATTTCTTGAGACATTTCAAGGTTACAACATGCAAACGGCCCAAAAATTTTCCCTCTCTTTCGATGGATGCCGAGAAAAAGTGGGTGACATTCAATTTGAGATCACCAAGGAGTTTTTGAGCTAGGAAACAGGTCTTTCCCTTAGCATGCAAAAATGGTTTAAAAAATTCCAAGGTAGAGGAGGTGTCGTGGAGTTTGTTCTTTACCTCTAGGAAAATCCAGTGTTGTGATAAATGTATGCCTACATATTTGTTAAAGACTAGGTGGCACAGTTTATTGACAGTTTTAAGGCAATTCGTTACCTGTGAAGGTTGCTTCGGCCTCATTTTTATTTACCACATAATACTGTTAATGAACTTTATGGGTTTCTAGTTGAACATGTCTTTCTATTTATTGAGAATTTTATACAAAATGGCCAAGAGATATAAGAGACAGTGTTTGAATTCCATTTTATTTCATCATGGGTTGATAAGAATGTTGTTAGTCCATCATTTCAAATTGCAGGGAGACAATTGGGACACTTTCCTATCTCAAAATGACTTTGTTACATCTAGCCCCGTAGAGGTCTATAAGCCCATGTTATAAGAAACCCTGATCCGTTCCATTGACAGAACAATCTCCTCATCCAAAGAACTCTGTGATAGAGCCACGCTTGATGAGCCCATGTTTGAGCAACAAGATGTTGACCCAGCAATCATTGGTTTTCATGAGAATGAGTAGTACGTTTTCCCTAACATCTTTGCAAAAACCGTGAATAGGCCCTCGTGCAAACTGTCTAAAAATGACTTAGATATAGGGTTTAAAAACAAAAGGGCAGGGAGATTAATCTCTAGGAGCCTAAGAAATAAATTGAAGTCTCATATGAGATCGATCAAAGTGATCAAGTTTCATGAGAGCTCTGATTCTGAGATCAAGAAATTCTTGGCAAAAGAAGACCCAAGTTACCTCAAACTAGATCTCAGCGAGACCTACGATTTCGTAGATAATCTGCCACCGTGCCTGAAACATAGCGAAGGATTTCCAGGGATCAAAATTGGTAAATATCTGACAGACAACAGTGGTAGCATTCTGACGCACGACCATGGGTATCCTCAACCAACTGTCTCAAATCCACGGTGTGAGGTGTGTTTATTTTGGATAGAAAAATATTACACAAATGTACCCTCCCTTCAAGTGAAGATCAATACCCTCACAACTCAGAATCACTCATTAACACATGAAAACCATAGAGTCAAGGTCAGTGCACATAGGCAAGGAAAGCGTTTGAAGAGAACTAGAAACATCATAATAAAAAATGCTAAGTGTGTCAAAGAAGTGATAAATTCTGAGGTTTTATGAGCCAAATTTAGCATTCAGTTGAAAGGTAAAAGATTTGTGTGATTTTGTTGATTTGTTCTTAATTAATATAGATTGAATTGGTTTTATGCTGTTTAAAATTAGACTAGCTACAGAATCAACAGATTCTGTAGCCAGTCTGTTTTCATTCGAAATATTGGAAAATGGTGGTTAAATGAATATCTAAATTTCTTTATTTTCATTTTTTTCTTTCAAGATATCATGCAGCTTGTGGAGACATAATGATATGGAGCATTTATGGGTTCATTAGCCATTTCTTTGGCTCATTTTGTAAACAGAAACAAACTCTTTTAATCTTAAGAGATATAGTTTGATATTGAGTGGTTTTATTACCCTCTATTTTTGTAATTACTTAATCATCCTGGGATTTGATTCTATCATAGAAGATAGGATGTTTAGATTTCCTAAACTGTTTAAATACTACAA
>ML778702.1:1525485-1558904 GCA_009831015.1 Picea engelmannii
TTTTCTTCAATTCATATTTATCAAGATGAATATTTGGATAAGGCTAACCAGAATTTGAATTTTCATAATATGATTGTTGGGCATAAGATTTTGCAATTGCCTACTAACCATATTACAAAAGGCCTTGTACCTCTCAAAAGAATTTTTTATCATAATGATGTTCCTGTGAAGCTTCCTGATCCATAAAAATAGGCAAAGATGATTGATTGCAATCTTGGGACTGCTGCAAATCCCAAGCATGTCAAATTATCAAAATTCCTATCAGTAAAATACCTAGCTAAATATGAATAATTGTTGAGAGAGTTCACTAATATTTTTGCATGGAAATATGACGATCTTAGGAACTTTGATGAAACTATCATTCAACATAATATACCCTTGAAAGAGAATGCAAAACCTTTCAAGCATAAATTAAGGTAGATTAATCCTCTCTTATTACCCATTATCGATAAGGAAGTCAAGAAACTTTTAGATGATAAAATCATTGTACCATTGAGGTACTTTGAATGGATAGAAAATATGGTGCCAGTGAGAAAGAAGAATGGTGAAATCTGACTTTGTGTTGATTTTGGAAATATGAACAGATATTCCTGGAAAGACAACTATCCATTTCCCAAAATGGAATATATATTGCAGAGGCTAGTAGGATCTAGCAGATTGTCTATGATTGACGATTTCTCCAGATAAAATCAGGTATTTTTAATCTAGATGACATGGAGGAGACTACATTCACAACACCTTGGGGTACTTTTATGTATGCCTAGATGCCTTTTGGTTTGATGAATGTTGGGGCCACTTTTTAGTGAGCCATGGATATCGCCTTCGTGGGAAATAAGGATAAGTTCGTGGTCATCTATTTGGATGACATCATTGTATTCGCTAACTCTGATGAGGAGCCTATTATTCATTTGAGATGGGTATTTCTGAAGTGTAGAAGGTATGGTCTTTCCTTAAATCCAAAAAAGTCTCATTTTTCTCTAGAACAAGGGAAATTGCTAGGGCATATTGTTTGTGCTGATGGAATTAAAATTCATCCTGCTAGAGTGATAGCCATTCAAAAGATTTATATCCCTATAAATAAGGAGGAAATTCAGTCTTTCCTTGGGAAGATAAACTTTCTGAGAAGGTTTAATCCCAACTTTTCTAAATTGTTCAAACAGACAACTGGTATGTTGAATAAAGGTAGTGAGATCAAATGGAGAATGAAAGAAAAATATTATTTCCAGACTATTAAGTAGGCTATTTTAGATGCCCCTGTTTTGATTAGCCTAGATTTTGAAAAACATTTTTTGATTTTTCTTTTGCATATCAAGATACTTTAACAGCTGCTCTTTTGCAGAAAAATTCTGAGGGTTTTGAACAACCGATTACATTCTTCAACAGGGCACTTCTAGATGTTGAGTTAAAATATGATATTATGGAGAAGTAGGATTTTTCTTTGGTTAAAGAACTGAAGTCTTTTAGGGTGTATGTGTTGCATTCCAAAGTCATTGCATATGTACCATCTAGTTCTATTAGAGATATCTTGACTCAACCAGACAATGATGGAAAGATAAGTAAATGGATAGATAAGATATTGGAATATGACATGGAGATCAAGCCTACCAAGTTAGTCAAAGGACAAGGATTAGCTAAGATGATAGCTAATCCAAATTGCAGAGCTCTGTGAGTTGACTACATTTGTAATAATTTAGAAAATTCACATCCTCAAACCAATAATTCCCAAGTCAATGAAAATATTTTTGAATCAGAATGGTACAGAGATATCCTTTATTTTCTGTAGAATTTCCAAGATCTTCTAGGAATGGATAAGTCCAAAGTAAGATCCCTGAAACTCAAAGTAGTTAAGTACTGTGTAAATAAGAAAACTGTGTTTTCGATATATCCTTCTGGATTTTTACTAAGGTATCTTGATGAAGAAGAAGTATAGAGGGTCATGTCCGAATTTCAAGAAGGAGTGTGTGGGGGACATCACTTACAAAAGTCCACTGCATATAAAATTATCAGGGCTGGGTATTATTGGCCTAGTCTATTTTCTAATATTTTTGTAAAGGTTAGAGCATGTGAGAAATGCCAAAGTTTTGTTGGAAAATAGAATATTAAGTCCTTACCTCTCAAACCTATAAAAATTCATGTACCTTTCCAACAGTGGGATTTGTATTTAATAGGTGAGATCCACCCTCCATCTAGTGGCCAAGACAGATGGATTATGACAACTACATATTTATTCATGAAGTGGATTGAAGATGTACCTACAAGGAGGGAAACTGAAAAGGTTATTATAATCTTTCCTGAAGAGAATATTTTGTCTAGATTTGGTTGTCCATAAGTGATCATTATTGATAACGTTGTAGCTTTCAAATCCACTAAGATGGTAAAATTTTGTGAGGACTATGGCATTAAGATTATGAATTCTACTGCTTATTACCCACAGGGTAATGGAATAGCTAAATCATCCAACAAAAGAATGGTCAAGATCATTAAGAATATTTTGGAAGACAATAAGAGAGATTGGCATTAAAAATTGAAATATGCCTTGTGGGTTGATCGTGTTAGCACAAAGAGAGTGATTGGAACCTCACCGTTTTAGTTAGTGTATGGAATGGAAGCAATCATTCTAGTACAACTTGCTTTTCCAGTTGTAAAGTTCCTGCAAAAAATTGAAGTTGAACCTAATGATGTTATCAGACGTGCTTTCCAGATTATAGAATTGCAGCAAGCAAGAGAGAAACTTTTGGAGAAGGCACATCAATGTCAATAGAATATTAAAGATACTTTTGACAGATAATAAAAAAAAGAGTAGTTGTTGCCTAGAGATTTGGTTTTGAAATGGGATGCTTGTAGGGAAGATCATTATGGGAATTTTGATATCCCGTGGACAGGTCCATTCAGGGTAGAATTTGTTTTGGATAACAAGACTTTCCTATTGCAGAATTTGGAAGGTGAAGAGGTTTATGGTGCCCCAGTATATGGGAATTTTCTGAAGAAATTATTTTACTAATGAGGTTGGTGTCCCAGAAATCATTGTACATATAAATGTGGTGTGGTAGTTAGGAAATAAATAATCCATATCCCAATGGAGCAATGTTTCTTTTATTCTTTCAGTTTTCAGAAATGGTTTTTATTTTTTACAATCTGATAGATTTTATTTAAATAAAGTTTGTCCAGAGCTCAGGAGCTGGATCAACACAGTCTGAAAACAAGTATGGTATGAAGCTCAAAGGATTAGAAGGAATATGTCTACTCAAAGTTCTTGGAGTTTCATAGGGAAAACTCCCTCCCCCATGGAGCCATTGTTAACACCTACTTTGGTCTACATTGTTTTATTCTTCATCCATTCCTATTTGTCACTTCAAAGTTAGTGTAAGTTATAGATATTTAGAATTTTTTTTAAAGGTTCGATAGATTATCTTAAAAAGGATTAAAATCATGTTAGTTTTGTGAGAAGGGGACAAAAGGAATCCTATACATGTCTAAATGATTACTTGGTGACATCACTTGGCTTCAAATCTTTTCATTTGAGCCATAAGTCATGTCAGCATCCATTCCTTATGATTATTTAACTTAGTAGGATGCCATATTAAAGTCTTTTCATCCCAAGAAAGGAAAAGGGACAAATTTCGTCGAGCGCTATAGGAACTTCCACATGTCATTGGTCATGATCGTTTCAAGTACCTTGGAGAGTCATGGAGGTTGTTGATTGTACTGCAGATTTTCTGTGTATGAAAAATAGTTAGAAAGTACCAGTTGTCAGCTATAGCATGTGAATATGGGTGGTATTTTCTACACATTAGTTGTATATAGGGTTACACGAATGAGGTTTTTCAAACAACATATTTTCAAAACTGATGCATTGTTTGTTACCTACAATAGTTGGTTGGTTTGAATTGGAACTCACACAACAGAAAAATCCCCTATTATTCTCATCACACAATAGATAGATCCCTTCTTTGTAGTCAAGAGTCTAGTCTTTTGGTTGCAGTTGTGATTATGGGAAAGGGTGGACATGTGAATAGGAACGAACTTGAAGGGCCTGAGATCATGGAAGCTTATGAATACAGTTGCCACATTTTCATTTGGGCAGCTTGGTATGTTTTTTGCACTAAGTTGGATGGTCACCATTACACTACAACCAGGGTGTTTGTTGAGATTTTCAATGGACAATGGACCCGATTTGCAAACTTGGTCATGGAGGTTACATAGGATTCCATAGCAGATGCTTGTAACCTCCCGATTGATGGTGAAAGATGGTTTAAAAATAAATTGATTATAGGAGGATATGTAAACCGTTTTCTGAAACTCGAAACCAGAGTCCCTAATTGGGCCAAAGGCATTCCCATGGATTGGATTGTTTATGAATGGATGGAAGAATTTCTCATGATTAAAATATTCATCACTTGTGATGGGCACTACTCTGTCCTATTTCTCTTTCATTTACGATTTCTTCTTCATATAGAAGGAATTAAAAGGATGAATCTTCCCTATTATTTCTTGAGGGGTCTCAAAAATATGGCTATGAAGGTCCAAGATAACCCCAAAACCCCTCCTCATAGAATCTATCATTAGGGATTGGTCAAATTCATTATGAAGGACAAGCTGAGGAAATTGCAGAAGACTTGAGACCAATATTTAATCCAGTCAGGTTTTGAAAAGAATGTTCATCCTCCTACTGTAAAATCACATGAGAAGGTTGTTAAGCATGAACAAGGAACTTCATCTAGTGCCATTCAACCAACCACTTCAAAGAAGAGAAAGAGAGAAACTTTTGTTAAGACTCCAGATGAACCTTTGGAAGCTCCTCCAACTAGCCAACAAGCAGATGCAAGGTCTTCTCACATCCTAGGTGGAGGTAAGAACCCTTTTCATTTTTCACAGAAGACTTACTCTAGAAGGAGTCAAAGACAGGTTAAACCTAGGGCACTCGGAGAAGATAAAAAAATATGAGACAACAAATAAATTGGCAGAGCCTGTACAACCTAAATACCATCCCCCAATGGTAATTTCTCCCAGCTCAGGCTCCTATGAAGAATATATTTCTCAACATAAAATTGTAATGTGAAAGAGGGGCACCAGGACTCAAAATAAGTTTAGGTTGAAGTCTAAAGAAGTGAATAAACCTGATATCACAGAGAAGGTTATCATCATCGATGAAGAACCTGTTAAACCTATGGGAAAGGAATCTATAATAAAGAAAAACCCTTTCATGAAGCCTGAGAAGAATAAATTCAAGAAGGGTGTTTTGATCATAAATAAAATGACCATCACATGAAAAAACAGAGTTCCTACCAGGAAACAAGGTAAGAAGGATATGAAAATCCCAAAACCTAAGATCAGATATGAAGGCAATGAGCCTAAACGAATGCAAACCTGATCTCAATATAAGAATATCACAAAGGATATCTCAGAATTGCTGGTAGAAGCAACTTCTTCAATCTTGCATATAAATATATCAATCTAAAATACCACCTCTAGGATAAATCCAGTTTCTGAGATTAAAAGTAATGGATGATGGAAAAATATTTGTGTTCCTTGTGTCTAAGGTATCATGCTCCTCTTTTTATATTTCCATCTACAACCCAGAGAAATAAAGGATTTTAAAACATGCAGGACTAGTTTTTTGGAAGGTCTCTATAGGAAGTTCCCGCAGTTACACCCAAAAAAAACAGGGTCGCTACAAGAACACCTGTAGTAGCCAATTTTGTTGCTTAATTCGAATAGTTTCATATTTTTGTAAGAGAATAAGGTTGTACCTATAATAACATCTTATGGAGCATGTCATGAAGCTACACACCCTTTGTGGATCTAAAATATATATTGGGATATGAAGGTATATGCAGATTTGGCACCGAGATTGAGTAGTCAGAGGTTGGATTCACATGGATTTTTGAAGATCAGATGTATCTGGGAAGGATAAAGAGGATGATGTAGTGTTATCATCTGAATGGAGAACAAATCAAGATCAGAGTATTTTATGCAAGGTTGTTGCCTTGATCCTAGTATATTTTTGTAAAACTGTTATTATTTTGTATATCAACAGTTAAAGGCAAAACATAATTTTGATTTTTTGTAGGGATTAGTTTTGAGTTGTCCTTGATAGTAAGGATCGACCTTAAGGATATGTAACTAATTCAAAACACTATATATCAAATGATGTAGAAGAAGAAAGGGCTGTATCCCCATTTTGGATTGATATTGTATTGTTAAATAATGTTTTGATCTATATTTCTCGTGTAAATATTTATGTTTCTAATGAAATTGGTGGTTGGTATGTTATCTCTCATTGTTTATCATCCTCACATTTTCCTCTCAATACTTCTTGTGCTGAGAAGGCTGATTTAACTGAATTTAGTAATCTTTTCCACACAAATGTTTTCTTATTAGATCTTATCTAGAATGAATTCTAGATAAAGGTTTCTCTTCTGCTGCATAAACGCATTAAAGACAATATTTGTTATTTGTGTATTTATCAGTCTCTGTTTTTCCCTTTCTCTCTATCATATCACTTAAACCTTAAACCTCTAGACATCAGTTTTGTTTACCTGACTTGCTGCACTTAGGTAATTGGTCTTAACATATCTGATCTTTATTCCTTTTTCAAATCAAGAAAGGATTTATCCATATTAAAACCCCTATTGAACATTTTGAAACAAGGTGTTCTAGGCTTGTTCCTAAAGCAGTCTAGGAACAACTTCTAAGCAATAACACCAAGAACCTCTTTTGGCCAAACAACTTGTTTTGTATTATGTATTTTCACTTGGAAATTAATGAAAGAAAACACGACTCCATGCAGACCATCCTAACAAGAAGATTAGGGGGGGTAAACTCCACTAGAATGCAAAAGGGGGGATAAGAGTCCTAAAAAGGGGCTAAGATAAGTGTCTTAAGCCAAAAATGAATATTTTATCAATATTCCTAAATTAAAGTATAAAGTAGGGGATAATGCATTTTATTGTAAGTCCCTATGAGGAAATGTATTACCATGTGAGGGAACCCTTCTGTGGATAATTTAGTTTCCAACATGACAAGTGTCAAGTTGGGAACATGCGCGTGAATTTTGGGGACTTTATCTCATTCATCCACCATTCAGTCATTAATTGTTTCCCACCCGACCTCGTTGTTGTCATCTGGACTTTCATGTTTCCATTATCATACATGTACCTTTACCATAAAGAGTGTAGGATTATGTTGAAGACTATCAAAAGAGAATTTTTAAGATGAAAAGGTGGGTTGTAATGTCCGTGTTCATTCTCTCCAGGTGGAACAATTGTTGGGAATTTGATTCCTAAAGGTGCCAGGTTTTCATCATAGAACTCTAATTATTCTTATCTATCTTGTTGTTGAATCTTGGAGGGATGTGTGCGACGATAGGGGGAATAATTCCTAGGTGGGACAAGCGTGTGGGGAAAGTAGATTATGTGATATTGTTGTTGAACTTGGAACCTGTATTGAGATATTGTTGCTGCTGAGAGACCTGGAGTGATACATTTTCCTTTCCCTAGTGGAGTTCAAGAGCAACTCAGGGGTGACATGTTCTCAGTTTGTAGGGAACAATGTCTAAGGTTGGGAGGAAATTCATAGGTCTGGATGCATTTGGTTGTTCAATTTTTCCAAATAAGTGATCATTATTTACTTGTTTAATTAATTTTTATTGAGAATGTATGAAATCTTGTGTTGAGTATTAGTGTGCAAAACATTATGAATTATGGTCATAACTAATTGTTATTCATAATATTGTTTAAGTAATATTCACTATAAAAATTTTATAAAATTGTGTAGATGATGTAAATTGGTATTTCTTTCATGGGTTCCATAATTATCATTACCCTGAGTGTATTGGCGATGATTTTGGTTCAATAATAGAGTTTGAAACTATAATACCCTAAAAATGTTTATCAACGACTTGCTTATATCTTCGGCTGTCTATGTAGAACTACTAATTGTACATATGATAAGTGGGGTAATTACCCATCTTATTACAAGAAATTTTAATTGAGTAAAAATCAATATTTTGGTATAGAAAGGCCTTGGAAAACTATAGACAATGTGTTGGGCACAATTTATCATCCTTACATTGTGTTTAGAAAATACTAACAATTTGGGGCAGGTTTTACAACCTCCGAGTGGTCTTAAGAGTCTTATTAAAGGCTCAGAGAAAAAATCATATCATTAAATACTGCGAGAAACCTTCTCCCCCATAGGATATACTAGTGATGACCTATATTTCATGTCAATCCATGTGGAGGTTCCATGAGGAGAGTGGCCCATGGTGCCATGTGGAATGGTGTTAAGGTCTTTTGGGAAACAAAGGGTGATGTGGTTTGAGTGCCGTGTTTCAATACAAGTGACAACATCGGGTAGGTCCATGTGTGTAACATGTAGGTAGTGGAATTATGATCATGGTGGGTTCACAAATATCAGAAGGTGAGATAAATGATTATGTGAGTTCGTCAATCCGTGAACTCGACATGATCACAAAATAATGTAAGTGTTGAGACTTTTCAGATGGGATTATGAATGGGTGGTACATATTTGTACATCTGTGAGTCTACGAGTCTATGAGTATGCAAATGAAAAAGAATCTAAGTCTTTTGGGTAGGTTCGTGAAAGGTACAATTAAAGACCATGAGTCTACAAGACCTCCACTCATGAGTCCGTGAATTTGGTAAGGTTGTTAGAAGATGGAAAATTTTCGATACCCCATCCCTTGGAAGGTAAATATGGGGTTGAGTATGTTACAAAGTGGTATCAGAGAAGGTTACAACAATAGGCCTTGATGGGCCATATATTAGTCCTAGGATCGGTATATCAAGATCTCGATGAGCCTGTTGAAAGGTGTTTCTACCTTTAAAGGATTGTTTATTATCTACATTAACTTCCTAAGAAGAAGAACACCAGATTGAAATTATACCTTGGAAACCTTAGATAAATTACAGCAAGGGGAAATTATATTTTCCCTCAGTCAAATTGATGACTACTCTTACGGGGGTAGGAATATGATGTTATGCTTATTATTGGTAAAAACTAAATGTAAATGGAAGTTGTGGCAAAATTTTTTTTATGAAACTTTCTGAGTTCAGAAAAGGGACATGAGATGGGCTGTTTTGTTAATTAAAATAATGTCTATGTGTGATAGAACATAGAGTATATTGTAATAAAGATGGTTGATTATATAAGGGTTAATACCCTTATGGAAAAATCCATGTTCTTAAAGGAAATTGGTATGGATTAATATAATTCGTAGCAGTAATAACTATCGCTTTAATAAAATATCAAACCTTGTATATGTATATGATTCCTCATGATTAGAGGATGGATGGAAAATGTGTAAGGTCAATTTATTTGACCAATAGTGAATGAAAATGATTGTTGGAGAATAACCCCGTTGAGAAATTAAAAAGGAGTCCTTTGGACTATTGCTAGACCTCCTGGAAGAGGTAAAGATGTTAAAATAATTAAAAAGTACCTAGGAAAGTGTTTATCATCACCTAGGCACCTAAGGGGTGGGAAAATGCCTAATGTGGACCCTAGTCTTTTAATTTATGAGATGTAAATTAAAAGGTGACTTTTTGAACTTAGAGAAAGTGGGTGAGTTAAGTGATTTAATCTCCACCACTCCTCTTGTCTAATGTCAGCCATTGACTAAGATGACCTTTCACCTTCTCCTCATTGAGTTGATTAGGGTAAGGAGGGTGCACCCTTTAAGGGTTGTTGTTTCATTTTTTTAGAGAGTTGGAAAGAGAAAAGTCAAGAATACAAAGAGAGGCACATTTTTTTCTAAGGGCATGCATACCGAGGCAAGCTTGGGCACACAAATAAAGGAGAGAAGTACAAAAGTTCAGGGACGACATACTATATGGATTTTGAAAAGACTGTACAATTGAATATTGGCACATATTTTGAGGTGAAGTTATAGATCATTTATTGGGTTGTATTGTATGGATTTATGAAGGTCACACTAGTGTTTTCTTGCACAAAAATCGAGGAGTGACTGTTGTGCAGTTTTCTGGAAAGTTGGAACGCTTTCCTAAGTAGTCATACAGTCATTTATTCCACAAAACTCAGGCTGCTATTTTTGGAATGAATTTTGAGGGTATCCATACAAAAAGAAAGGAACATAGCTGACCTGTGCACATGTACAGGAAATTTAGGCATGAATTTCGAGGAGTTTGGCTCAGATTTTGAAGTGGAAACTTGACACGATTTTCGAGATAAGTCCATATTTAATTTTTGAAATTAATGACTTGTAAAAGTCATTTTTTGTGAGCTCTGAAATAATAAAATCCCTCTCTCACTAGTTTTCCCCTTGTGGGTTTTTCTAGGGTCACTCTTAGTCCAAAAATATTTGTGCATTTTATTTTTTGAAATGGTGTTGCTGATATAATTTTATTTCTGCATTAAATGTTGTTCAAAATCCTCATGTTTAAGTTCTGAAATTTTATTTATATGCTGAGTATTTATAGTTGTCATAAATCTGGGTTTTGGGCATTAAACACTGATAAAAATCAATGAGACTTGAAACTGGGTGGGGTCTAAAAATTTACATGGTATCAGAGCTGAGTTGAAGAGAAGTGCAGATTTAAATCAACAAGATAGAGAAGAGGACTTAAGCTACTTCACTAGACAAATTTTGGAATTTTTATTTCCAGCTGAGAAGGGTCAATGGCTATTGGTTTAAGGGTTGAGGACTGACTTGATGGGGCAATAAATTTTGGTTCTTGGAAAGAGAGAATGAGTTATGGGACATTGTTAATAACTCCACAACAAACCTAGTAAATATACCTACATATCCTACTCTTCTAGCGGCCTACACTAAGAAGAGTATCAAGGCTAAAAGAATCATCCTTGATGCCATCAAGGACCATTTGATTCCTCATGTGATAGGGAAGAGAAATGACTATGATATGTGGGAGTCCTTTATGAATTTGTATCAAATTACAAATGAGAACTAAAAGATGGTTTTGAGAGAGAAACTAAAAAGAATTAAAATGACCAAGGCTGAAAATGTGGTCACATATCTTACCAGGTTGACACCGGTGAGAGATGAACTTGGAGATTTTGGGGAGGCCATTGTTGAGAGTGAAACATTGAATGGGGTGACCAAACAATCAGTTGTTTTTGTTGAGTACATTGTGGCGAGGGATAATCTTCCCATGTGGGAACATCTTTGGGATGACTTTTTTCAGGAGAAAACACGGAGAGGTTATGTGCATGGAAGTTCATCTACTGGTAATGATGAGGATAATGTGGATCTTGTTGTTAACAAAAAAAAGAAATTCAAAAAGGGTCCTAAGGGAGGAAACAAACCGAAGAGTGAACAAAAGAAGGACATGAGTAAATTCAAGTTATTTTCATGTCACAAGTTTTGGCACTATGCGGGATAGTGTCCTAATAATAAGAAGAAGCAAACAACAACATCAGAGGTGGATGAGTTTTCCACCAGGTTCGATAAGGAGTTTTCATTAGTGTTGTGTCTTTCCACTAGAGCCACTCATTCCAGTTTTTGGTATATTGATAGTGGTGCCTCCCGCCATATGACAGGTGTACGTGATCATTTGACAGATTTTACAAAGATTGGTTATCTTGAGGTAGTGATTAGATATGATCGGGTGGTCAAGGAAGTTGTTAGTGGGACAATATCATTTCAAAGGGAGTATCTACCTCCCATGTTGTTGAGAGATGTCCTATATGTTCCTAGCTTGAAGAAGAACTTGATTTCAGTTTCTACTATTGAGGAGAGTGGATATGAGGTGTTTTTTTGTGATGGACAAGTGCTCCAATTTCCCAAGGGGTCCATTATCACTTTGGACAAAGTGATTGGGACTTGAGATGAAAAGTTGTACAAGCTTGTGTTTCATCTAGCTAGTGCATTGCATCATACTACCAGCAACAATGATCTTTGTGAGATATGGCATAAGAGGATGTCCTATTTGCATCATGGGGCTCTCAGGATACTGAGGGAGATTGTGACTGGAGTGACAGAGTTCAGTACAAAGCACTATGAGTTGTGCAAGGGGTGTGCTTTGGGAAAGTACACCAAGACTACTTTTCTAAGAAGTGACAACAGAGCAACATGTATACTTGATTTGATTTATTCTTATGTATGTGGTCCTATATATTCTGCATCTTTGAGTGGTTTTTTGTACTATGTCATATTCATTGATGACTTTTCAAGGAATCCTTGGATTTTCTTCATGAAGAGCAAAGGATAGGTCTTCAATCGGTTCCAGGAGTTTAAATCTCTTGTGGAGAACCAGACTGGGAGGAAAATCAGAGTATTGAGGACAGTTAATGGGGGTGAGTATACCTCCAATGAGTTTAATTACTTCTGTGTAGGAGAGGGAATCAAGAGGGAGCTGAATGTTCCTTACAACCCACAGAAGAATGGGGTTGCAAAGAGGAAGAACATGGCCATAGTTGGGACTGTGAGATCCATGTTGCATGATCAGGGGATGCCACTCTTTATTTGGGATGAGGCATGTTACACTGCATTTTATCTATAGAACAGGAGTCCACACAGAGCATTGGGGGATAAGACTCCCAAGGAGTCTTTATCTAGGAAGAAGCCTGAGGTTGGACACTTTAGGATTTTTGGGTGCCTTACATATTTACATGTCCCTTATGAGAGGAGGACAAAGCTAGAACCCATGGTAGAAAAGGGGATTTTTGTTGGGTATAACAATACTTCAAAGGATTTCTGCATATAGATCTCTTCCTTGAGGAAGACAACTTTGAGAAGGGATGTGATATTTGAGAAGGATAGAGCCTTTAGGAAGTCATGAGGGACTGAGAGGGGTGATAATTTAGCACCTTATATTTAGGTGATTCCACAACAAACTTGTTGGCAGCCCCAAAATATTTTCACTTCTTAAAGCAACGGATAATAAATTATGTAGCTGCCTCTGCTTAACCACATGAACATTGCTACTTGAAATATGAGTTTTGGGCTATAAAAGGTTTTTTATTTTTCCTAGTTCTCGTTTTCATGCTTCGTTCATGACTGAAAGCATGAATGAAGCATTGAAACTTATGAATTTATTGCAGTTGAATTTAAGGCTTATTTCCCTAGCAGAATAAATGTTCATACAAACCTTTTTAAGAATGATATTTTTCTTAAGGCCTGTCTCATGTCAATAAAATAGTTGTTTTAAAATTGCTCATTGTATAAGGTGTACTCTAGACCGTTAATGATACACCAAGAATCGATTGATGTTAGGCTACGGGTTTGTTTCATGTATGATTCTTGGTAAATCTTTTCTATGGTTGTTATGCTTTGATTTGTCAAGCACCTTATAATGAGCAACCCCACCCTTTACAAAATAATGATACTTAAATGCATTTGGTCGTATCCTGTACTCTGTTGATAGTGGAAGTTTGAAAACGACATGTCCATCATTTCGAGTTAAGTCTCAGGCTTTGATCTGTACTCTCAGCAATTCATTACAAAAAATGACCGATTCTTGTATGAAACCCCTCATCCCTTCATTTAATTCGCATGAGGGTTTTACTTCCTTGGTTTTAGCCCTGGTTATTCCTATTTTATAAAACCATTCATGCTTACAATGATTTTTGTTACCCTCGTGACTTCTTGTTTGAATCCACATGGCCCCTATTGTCTGTGTCGAACCAAATGGCTCGCAAACCTTGGTCTTGTATGATGACGCAAGGGAAGACCTTAAGGGTCAAGGCTGGCTCAAATTTCTTGAGACATTTCAAGGTTACAACATGCAAACGGCCCAAAAATTTTCCCTCTCTTTCGATGGATGCCGAGAAAAAGTGGGTGACATTCAATTTGAGATCACCAAGGAGTTTTTGAGCTAGGAAACAGGTCTTTCCCTTAGCATGCAAAAATGGTTTAAAAAATTCCAAGGTAGAGGAGGTGTCGTGGAGTTTGTTCTTTACCTCTAGGAAAATCCAGTGTTGTGATAAATGTATGCCTACATATTTGTTAAAGACTAGGTGGCACAGTTTATTGACAGTTTTAAGGCAATTCGTTACCTGTGAAGGTTGCTTCGGCCTCATTTTTATTTACCACATAATACTGTTAATGAACTTTATGGGTTTCTAGTTGAACATGTCTTTCTATTTATTGAGAATTTTATACAAAATGGCCAAGAGATATAAGAGACAGTGTTTGAATTCCATTTTATTTCATCATGGGTTGATAAGAATGTTGTTAGTCCATCATTTCAAATTGCAGGGAGACAATTGGGACACTTTCCTATCTCAAAATGACTTTGTTACATCTAGCCCCGTAGAGGTCTATAAGCCCATGTTATAAGAAACCCTGATCCGTTCCATTGACAGAACAATCTCCTCATCCAAAGAACTCTGTGATAGAGCCACGC
Organism: Picea engelmannii; assembly: GCA_009831015.1. Taxonomy (NCBI): domain Eukaryota; kingdom Viridiplantae; phylum Streptophyta; class Pinopsida; order Pinales; family Pinaceae; genus Picea; species Picea engelmannii. The sequence continues at coordinate 1,539,831 of ML778702.1, forward strand.
TTGATGAGCCCATGTTTGAGCAACAAGATGTTGACCCAGCAATCATTGGTTTTCATGAGAATGAGTAGTACGTTTTCCCTAACATCTTTGCAAAAACCGTGAATAGGCCCTCGTGCAAACTGTCTAAAAATGACTTAGATATAGGGTTTAAAAACAAAAGGGCAGGGAGATTAATCTCTAGGAGCCTAAGAAATAAATTGAAGTCTCATATGAGATCGATCAAAGTGATCAAGTTTCATGAGAGCTCTGATTCTGAGATCAAGAAATTCTTGGCAAAAGAAGACCCAAGTTACCTCAAACTAGATCTCAGCGAGACCTACGATTTCGTAGATAATCTGCCACCGTGCCTGAAACATAGCGAAGGATTTCCAGGGATCAAAATTGGTAAATATCTGACAGACAACAGTGGTAGCATTCTGACGCACGACCATGGGTATCCTCAACCAACTGTCTCAAATCCACGGTGTGAGGTGTGTTTATTTTGGATAGAAAAATATTACACAAATGTACCCTCCCTTCAAGTGAAGATCAATACCCTCACAACTCAGAATCACTCATTAACACATGAAAACCATAGAGTCAAGGTCAGTGCACATAGGCAAGGAAAGCGTTTGAAGAGAACTAGAAACATCATAATAAAAAATGCTAAGTGTGTCAAAGAAGTGATAAATTCTGAGGTTTTATGAGCCAAATTTAGCATTCAGTTGAAAGGTAAAAGATTTGTGTGATTTTGTTGATTTGTTCTTAATTAATATAGATTGAATTGGTTTTATGCTGTTTAAAATTAGACTAGCTACAGAATCAACAGATTCTGTAGCCAGTCTGTTTTCATTCGAAATATTGGAAAATGGTGGTTAAATGAATATCTAAATTTCTTTATTTTCATTTTTTTCTTTCAAGATATCATGCAGCTTGTGGAGACATAATGATATGGAGCATTTATGGGTTCATTAGCCATTTCTTTGGCTCATTTTGTAAACAGAAACAAACTCTTTTAATCTTAAGAGATATAGTTTGATATTGAGTGGTTTTATTACCCTCTATTTTTGTAATTACTTAATCATCCTGGGATTTGATTCTATCATAGAAGATAGGATGTTTAGATTTCCTAAACTGTTTAAATACTACAACTTTTTGTAATGAAACCATCCTCACCTAGGGAAGAAGATGGATGATTGATTTACAGACTTTAATGGAACAACAATACACATTTTGGCTTTAGCTTCTTGTGGATGATGTCTTCATTTAAGTTTTGTTTATCCTGATTTGATAATAGGTTTTGATAGCTTTAGTCTTCATGATTTATTATGTTTTGGGATAATTCCTTTATAAATGTTTTCCATAAATGATGATTCAAATATTAATCGTGTGATCATCTATTTAGCTTCAATTACATGATTTCTCCTTCATTTCCGTTGAAAGATTAAATGCAAGGTTATTGCTGACAGATTTTTCTTAATGCAATTACTTGCAATCATGAGATCACAGTAACTATTTGTATCATTCTTACTGTTATTAAAATTCAACCGACAACACTATTGTTCTGCATTTATTCAGAACAAATTTAAGGTTCAATGGAGGTTTTTCCTCTTGGACAAGGCGGTTAGATGTTCTTTGATTGTAGAGATGTTTGGATTCATATCATTCGCTCGCTAACAGGTTAGATCATTTACATTTTTTCTGATATTTGTTTATCACTGAAATACGAATGTATGTTTGGCTTTTGACTATCCATACATTTCCATTTCATAGCATTTTCTTTTATTAGTTTAAGACTTATAAAGGAAAAATAAAAAAATATTTTATGTGCTTTCTTTATCTGCTTCTTCAAAATAACCATTTTCACATTGAGTTTTCGTAAGTTTAGATTAAAACTTGTATCATGTAAATAATGTCTATAAATAAGAGTTATCTATATTTTGCTTAAATACATATACTACAGTTACATTAGAACATATGTATATATATATATATATATATATATATATATATAGTGTTTAGTAATTAGATGTTTATTTCTTTCTTTTGTTTGTTTCTTTTAGGATTATTAGATTGGCTAACGAAGCCATTAAACCCGTTAGAACGAGTTATACCAAACGGCTTGGGATACTTGGAAAACCCTGAACCAGACTCTCTCTTCCAATTGACGGACGATTATTTTCGCCTGTCAACAAATGGCACTAGAAGGAGGCCCTGAATACAATTGATGGAACGTGGAATTCGCAAGACCCCTCCCCCACACACTCGCTCCGCTATAGTAACAAGAATTCAATCTGACAACAATGTTACCTCTCAAACAACAACTACCTCAAACGATAATCCACAGATTACCATTAAGCCAGTAACATCAAACCCTCAAGGGTCCAAAGTACAAGAAATTGTTCATCAGTCACTTCTAAGGACACACGGTGCTTTGGCCCATATCAAAGAACTTGGTCGGCCACTGAATCAACCTCTAGATTTATCTTATATTAGAGAGAAACTTGAAGGCACTGGTTTGCTCCTAAACCCCACAGATCTAGATCACATCCCCACTCATGCAGCTGGAGGATCTAGTATCCCACCTTCGCCACCTCATTCATCTCCTTCCTCTTTAGGAGAGGAGTCATCTGAAAAAATAAGTTATTCATCTGAACCATCTTAGACTTCAACACCACCTATGCCCATGGACAATCAAAACAATCCTACTAGACCTTGGCTCGATCAAGATGTTGTGGCCATACTTGGACCCCAACACCCTTTACCTAAACACCCGGAGAAATGGCTACCCAAATTCGATCCAGACTCTAATAAAATCATTGAGGATCACATAAAGAAATCCATGCTAGCCATTAGACTCTGAAGCATAGAACATGAAGATGTAATATGTAGACTTTTCCCTTACACGTTTGACGACAATGCCTCTACATGGTATTTTGCCCAACAACCTCACATCATTGTATCTTGGGACAAATTTGAGTCCTGTTTCCTTGAGAAGCTTGGAGATGATAAGTCTCCCAAAGTCTTAGTGATGGAAATCTCCAGCTTAAAGATGAACCCTAAGGAAAAATTAAAATATTTTAACCAAAGTTTCCTCATGTTAAAAAATTGAATCCCCGTTGATTCAATGCTTGCGGAAAATCTCATTGTCGCATATGAAACCAAAGCTCTACACAAGAATGTATCAATTTGGGTTAAAAGGTCTAAGAAGGAAACTTTACTGGAAGCCTTCAAGGAGGCAAGCCAAATTGAAAAATATATTTTGAGCCTAAAAGATAATCTTAGTAATGAGGCAGAGATAACCCCGTCTTCTAAGAAGAAAATAGAAATTCTTCCTAGACCTCCCCAAACCAAAACTGAATCAGAGGACTCATATTTGGAAAGTTTACAAAAGGTCATCCTTATATTATCAAATCAAGTCGTAGACTTGAGGAGATCAGTTGAGGAAGCATATTCAAGAAAATGGACTTACAAACCTCCTTTTAGAAAACCTTTTCCTTCAAACCGACCAAACCCAAATCCTGAAGGCCTGAATTTTGAAAGATTACAATATGCTATACAGACAATCCTTGAAGCACATGATAACTTAGTTCCCCGTGAGAATTCTGAAGATCTGGTTGAAGAAGAAACAGTCAAAGAAGAGGAATCATCCCCCAATATCTTCGAGCATTTTTCCGACAGTATCTTTCAAGCCAATTTTGAAATTGTCCATCCTTACAATACCAGAAGTAAAACTCAAAATAAACCCTCTTATGAAATATGAACTAATGTGCCTCAGAAAAAATTTAAACAAACAGAAACAAAATAGAATTCAACAACCCCAAGTTTAGAATATGATTTGATTGAAGACTTAAAGAAACTTAGAGCTAATATTTATGTTTATGAACTTTTGAAATTTCCTTTTCTTCTGCAAAAAATGCTTCAGAACATTGCAGAAAACAATAAAAACAACAATCTAAACAACAAGAAAATTGCAGAAATTAGTCCTAAAACACCTCAAAAGGTCCCTACAAAAACAACACTCGAACCCTCAGATAAAAGAGACCTCACTGAAAAAACTGTTTCAAATGTAGATAAAGTAATTTTGGGGACAACGACTAAAAATTACCAAAGTTCTGCTGTTAATACTCGCAAAAATGTCCCACCTCTTTTATTAACTTTTGAAATTTTCAATAGAAATGTACATAATTGCATGGTAGATTATGGCGCATCATCAAATGTGATTCCTTTGTCTGTCTTCCAAAAAATCAATGTTGAAGTTCAACCTTCCAATCTAAAATTCATTCAACTCAATCAGACGAATGTTAAGATAATTGGTGAATTAAAAAATGTACTTGTTAGGCTATCCTCTAATCCTAAGGTTCACTAGATTATTGATATCATTTTTGTTGACATCCCTAAAGTGTATGGTTTATTTTTAAGTAGGGATTGGTCTAAACAGTTACATCGATACTTTGCAACAAAGTGGTCCCATTTGTGGCTACTAGAGAGTGGAAAGCCAATTAGGATTAATCGTGAGCGTTACCTAAAGCACACCATGACCAATTTAAATGATGTTAATGAACCATTTACTGCTTCCACAAATTCACACAAAATGCAGGAAACAAACACCTTTTTCGGTAAGTTCATGGAAGAAACTTCCATCATCACTGATCTGGAACAATAGTCAAAACTCGTGACATGCACACAATCAGCAGCTCTACCTAATGTGCCTAACACGACCGATGAAGCTCACATATGGTCTCTCTACTTAGATGGATCCAAATCTAAAGAAGGAGCTGGTGCATGATGTGTACTCATCGACCCAACAGGTAATAAAACTTTGATCACTTGTCAATTAGAATTTGAATGTATAAACAACACCATCGAATATGAGGCACTTTTGAAAGGACTCAAGAAGGTAGTAGATATGAATGTACAGAACTTAATGGTATTCAGTGATTCAGAAATTGTGGTCAGACAGGTAAGAAATTCCATACATTTCCTATCGCACACTTGAAAATTTATCAAGCCGAGGTATGGAATCTAATGCACAAATCTTTTGCATTTAATATTAATTCCATTCCAAGATCAAACAACTTTGAGGCTGACTTATTAGCTAGCGTTGCTTCCAAACTTTTGCCCACGGAAGGTCTTTCTCCAAATGCATTTTCAATTGAGTTATTGTTCAGACCATCAGTGCCAGACAATGTTACTAACTAAAGAGTGGTCGATGATGATCAACAGATCATTAGTTTTTTTCACATGGAGAACACTTTCCGAGGTGCGGTTATCGACAAGGGCACCTACGATGAAGATCTCCACAATTTTATAGTAATATCGGACTTGAGGTCTCCCGAATCAACATCAGATCTGGTAAATTCTATCCCTAAATCCGTGGTAAGATTAGCAAATTTTTATGATTTGCATGACAAATTCAAAAAATCAGTAAATTGTAAAACAAATAGTTCTTCCTTGACCCATGAAAAAGTAAATCTAGGGACTAAAGATAATCAACAATGTATCAATCTGGGAACGAGATGTTCCAAGCAAGAGAAGTCAGCCTTTATAAAACTGTTTAAAGAATTCAAGGATGTATTTTCTTGGACATACGATGATTTAAAATTTTTTGACTCTAACATTATACAACACATCATCCCCATGAAACCCCATAATCAACCTTTTCAGCAGAAGCTGAGAAAGATGCACCCTAAACTCAAACCCACGGTCAATACATAAATAAACAAACTATTGAATGAAAAGATAATCTTCCCAGTAATACACACACAATGGGTATCTAATTTTGTCCCTATAAGGAAGAAAAGTGGTGAAATTAAACTCTGTGTCGATTTTCGAAACTTAAACCGAGCGTCTGACAAAGACAATTATCCTATTCCTTCAATGGAAAAATTTTTCCAATAGGTATCCAGTTCTAAAAGATTGTCACTACTAGATGGTTTTTTAGGATACAACTAGGTCCTCATGTCTCCCCCAGACTAATTGAAAACTGCTTTCCGTACCCCATGGGGTACCTACGCCTACAGAAAAATGTCTTTTGACTTATAAATGTCGGGGCCACTTTCCAGAGAGAAATGGATATTTCTTTTCACGGTCTCATCAATCAATTCATAGTGGTCTATCTTGATGACATTACTATTGTCTCCAAAAATAAGAGAGATCACTTATCCCATCTAAGATCTGTTCTACAACGATGCCGCAAGTACAACATCTCTCTAAATCCTAAGAATTTTTTCTTTTCAATGGAACAAGGAAAGATTCTTGGATTCATAGTATCCAATGAAGGGATGATCATTGATCCCGAAATAACTCAAACCATTTCCAAGCTTCCCCCCCCACCTCCTCCAAAAAATCCATGTAATATTTTCTAAGTCAAATAAATTTTGTCATAAGGTTTGTCTCGAGTTCCGTGGAAATGGTAAGGCCATTGCAAAAATTAATAAAATATGATGTTCAATATCATTGGGGACCACAAGAGAGTGAATATTTTGACTCCATAAAAAAAATCCATAGTGGAAGATCCCTCCCTAATGAGCCCTGATTTTTCACAAGATTTCACTCTTTATACGTTCACCTCTGATCGATCTTATGTCGTTGTGATGACCCAAAACAATGTTGAAAACAATAAAATTCTCATTTCCTTTATGAGCTCATCCTTCAAGGGATAAGAGCTTAATTACTCAGCTATAGATCAATAGGCTTACGTTGTTTTTAAAGTAGTGAAACATTTTCGATCATATCTACTGAAATCCAGAACTAAAGTCATTGTGCCTTACCCTGCTGTTAGAAACTTGTTAGTACAAAAGGAACTGGGTGAAAAATGGGCAAACTAGATGAAATCATTATAAGAGTATGGCCTCGATATTACCCCTTTGCAAATTGTTAGAGGCTAAGGTCTATGTAAATTATTGGCTGATTCAATTGAAGAGCAACAAAGTCAAATTAATGTTTTAACTAAAAATCAGCATAGCGAAAGTCAAATATGTTGTGCACAAGATGTTGCTAATTCTTGGTTTGATGACATTAAGTTTTATCTAACACACGGTTCTACTCCTCATCATCTTGATCCAAATAAGAGAAGAGAATTAAGACTAAAATATGCACCTTTCTAGTGGGTAAATGGTGTATTATTCCATAAATTTTTTGATGAAGTCCTTATGTGTTGTCTGGAAAGAGATGAAGCAGATAAAGTGTTATCTAAATTGCATGCAGGAGAATTTGGTGGGAACTTCGGTGGAGACACTATTTATAACAAATTATTAATATCAAGTTACTATTGCCCCACGTTATTCAAAGATGCACATACTTTATGTCGTAAATGCATGATCTGCCAAAAGGCTTATGGACGAGTGCAGAAGACAGCATTTCCGCTGCAACCTGTTTCAGTATATTTCCCTTTTCAACAATGGGGTGTTGACATCATTGGCCCTATCAAGCCCACTTCCTCGCAGCAACATAAATACTTCATCACAGGGACAGACTATTCTACCAGATGGTCCGAGGCTACACCATTAAAAGTGGTAAACACTAGTCAGGTAATATATTTCCTTAATTCAAACATCATTACTCGATTCACTATTCCTGAATGTTTGGTCTTCGATAATTCTTCCTATTTTTCATCCCTCGATATGAGTTCCTTTTCTTTAGAAAAAGGGATAAAACTGAAATATTCTACCAGCTATTACCCCCAAGGAAACGGTTTAGCAGAATTGAAAAACAAAAACCTGATCAAAATCATCAAGAGGACAGTTTCTGAAAACCACAAAAATTGGCACAACACGCTTTTTAATGCAATCTGGGATGATAGGGTGACTCCAGAAATCATTGTTGGTAATTCCCCCTTCTTTCTCGTTTATGGAAGAGAAGCAATTCTCCCTCCTCATTTCCTGCTTCCCTCGTTGCAATTATCACAGAAAGTTCAGGAAGAGAATTGTCCTCCTCTTGAAAGTCGCATTAATGCTTTGTTGAAATTAGAGGAAGTGAGAACACGAGCGAAAGAAAGATTGAATCAGCATCAACATATTGTTAAAAGTTGGTTTGATTCAAGGTCTGCCTCAGACAGTAATTTCGAGGTGGTAGATTTATTGCTCAAATGGGATAAACCTCATGAAGGAAAAGGGGAACATTCCAAGTTCCAAAATTTATGGTTAGGACCCTTCTTGATTGCTGAGAAACTAGGTCCCAGCTCTTTCCTCCTGCAGAATTTAGAGGGACAGCCAAACACCTTCCTAGTGAATGGACAAGCTCTCAAAAGGTATTTTTCATGATGATTCTCAGATGCATATTTTATACATATTTTTTTTCTTTTGATTTTGTTTTGTTTTCTGGTTTTTTCTGCTTCAATTTTCTTTTGTTATCGGTTTTTATTGCTTTCCGGGTAAAACATGCATGTATCACAGTTTAGTTCAAGGAGGGAAACTAGAATGCCTCATCTTAAAATAGTAGTCAAGGTCTGTCAGAGCATCAATTGTTGTAATTTTACTGAAACGTGGACCAGCTAAAGAAGTTTCTCTGTTCATAATAGATTTCATGGTTTCACTTTGCAATTATGAGTAGACACGACTATCATTAAAATCTCTTTACATTGTCCCTACTTTTAAGAAAGTGACTCAAGGATGCCTTCTTGTACTCAAAAAATTATTTTCATCAGTAAATTATTTTCAGATCATAATGAAGGTTATCAAGAAAAAAAATTAAAAGTCTGGAAAATAACAGGTGTTGTAAAAATTAGAATTTTCAGCATCACCCCGCTCTCCTAAATGTATTTAAATTTATATCAAATTGTGAATAATTTATCAAGAGTTGTGGGAAGTATTTGTAAACCCGTTGGGATACTGAATAGGGCTACTGGCAGCAGCTAAATGCAATCATGATTCCAAGACAACTTCGTCGGGGTACTGAACAGGCCCGCTGGTAGCGAAACAATGTCAGGTTCAAGAAAACTTTTCAGGTATAAATTTTGATATTGGGCATAAGCATCCTGCATTTTGAATTGAGATTTTTGGGATAGGATAAAGGCATTAGAGTGCGTTAATTGACATCCCTACCAAGGCTATGGACACCTTCTGGTAGCAGTTGCCCTGTCAGCAGTGTCGGAGCCATTGACTTGAACATCGTTACTATCATTTTTTAAAATTTGTCACCAGATTTCATTTTAACGGAAAGATGTATGAAGTTGGACCATGTAATCATTGTCAATATGCTTGATGTCCTTCATCTTTTATTTGATCTGCAATCATTCTTACAATCCTAACATGAAATCGTCAGTGATACAAAGATAATTTCTTCTCCCAACAAGTCGCCATTGTTGGTAGCCCCACAATATTTTCACTTCTTAAAGCAACAAATAATAAATTATGTAGCTGCCTCCACTTAATCACATGAACATTGCTACTTGAAAGATGTGTTTTGGGCTATAATTTTTATTTTTATTTTTCCTAGTTCTCGTTTTCATGCTTCGTTCATGACTAAAAGCATGAACGAAGCATTGAAACTTATGAATTTATTGCAGTTGAATTTAACGCTTATTTCCCTAGGAGAATAAATGTTCATACAAACCTTTTTAAGAATGATATTTTTCTTAAGGCCTATCTCATGTCAATAAAATAGTTGTTTTAAAATTGCTCATTGTATAAGGTATACTCTAGACCTTTAATGATACACCAATAATCGATTGATGTTAGGCTATGGGTTTGTTTCATGTATGATTCTTGGTAAATCATTTCTATGGTTTCTATGCTTTGATTCGTCAAGCATCTTATAATGAGAAACCCCACCCTTTACACAATAATGATACTTAAATGCATCTGGTCGCATTCTGTACTCTGTTGATAGTAGAAGTTTGAAAACGACATGTCCATCATTTTGAGTTAAGTCTTGAGCTTTGATCTATACTCTCAACGATTCATTACACAAAATTCTTGATTCTCGTATGAAACCCCTCATCCCTTCATTTAATTCACATGAGGTTTTTACTTCCTTGGTTTTAGCCCTGGTTCTTCCTGTTTTATGAAACCCTTCATGCTTACAGTGATTTCTATTACCCTCATGACTTCTTGTCTGAATCCACATGGCCCCTATTCTTCGTGTCGAACCAAATGGCTCACAAACCCTGCTCTTGTATGACACCGCAAGGGAAGACCTTAAGGGTCAAGGTTGGCTCGAATTTCTTGAGAAATTTCAAGGTTACAACATGTAAGCAGCCCACTAATTCACCCTCTCTTTCGATGGATGCCTAGACAAAGTGGGTGACATTCAAGTTGAAATCACCGAGGAGTTTTTGAGCCAGGCAACATGTCTTCCCCTTAGCGGGTAAAAATGGTTCAAAAAATTCCAAGGTAGAGGAGGTTTCGTGGATTCTGTTCTTTACCTCTAGGAAAATCCAGTGTTGTGATAAATGTATGCCTATATCTTTGTTAAAGACTAGGTGGCACAGTTTATTGGCAGTTTTAAGGAAATTCATTACCTGTGAAGGTCACTTCAGCCTCGATTTTATTTACCACATAAGACTGTTAATGAACTTCATCGGTTTCCAGTTGAACATGCCTTTCTATTTATTGAAAAGTTTATAAAAAATGGCCAAGAGGTATAAGAGACAGTGTTTGAATTCCAGTTTATTTCATAATGGGTTGATAAGAATGTTGTTATTTCACCATTTAAAATTGTAGGGTGATGATTGGAACACTTTCCTATCTCGAAATGGCTTTGTTACGTCTAGCCCCGTAGAGGTTGATAATCCCATGTTAGAAGAAACCCCTATCCCTTCCATTGACAGAACAATCTCCTCATCCAAAGAACCCTGTGATAGGGCCACGCTCGATGATCCCATGTCCGAGCAACAAGATGCTGACTCAACAACCATTGGTTTTCATGAGCACGAGTAGTACATTTTCCCTAACACCTTTGCAAAAACTGTGAATAGGCCCTTGCACAAATTATCTAAAAATGACTCGGATATGGGGTTTAAAAACAAAAGGGTAGGGATATTAATTTCTAGGAGCCTATGAAATAAATTGAAGTCTCATATGAGCTCGATCAAAATTATCGAGGTCCATGAGATCTCCTATTCTGAGATCGATAAATTCTTGGCAAAAGAAGACCCAAGTTACCTCAAACCAGATCTCAGCCAGACCTACGATTTCATAGACAATCTACCATCGTGCCTGAAACATTGCGAAGGCTTTCCATGGATCAAACTCAGTAAAGATCCCACAAAAAACAGTGGTATCATTCTGACGCATGGCCATGGGTATCCTCAACAAACTGTCTCAGATCCACTGTGTGAGGTGTGTTTATTTTGGATAGAAAAATATTACACAGATGTCCCCTCCCTTCAAGAAAAGATCAAGACCCTCAAAACTCAGATTGACTCGTTAACACATGAAAACCACAAAGTCAAGGTCAATGCACACAGGCAAGGAAAGCATTTGAAGAGAACTGGAAGGATCATAATAAAAAATGTTGAGTGTGTCAAAGCAATGATAAATTCAGAGGTTTTATGAGCCAAATTTAACATTCAATTGAAAGGTAAAAGATTTGTGTGATTTTTTTGATTTGTTCTTAATTAATATAGATTGAATTGGTTTTATGTTGTTTAAAATAAGACTAGCTACAGAATCAACAGATTTTGTAGCCAGTCTGTTTTCATTCGAAATATTGGAAAATGGTGGTTAAATGAATATCTAAATTTCTTTCTTTTCATTTTTTTTCTTTCAGGATATCATGCAACTTGTGGAGACATAATGATATGGAGCATTTCTGGGGTCATTAGCCATTTCTTTGGCTCATTTTGTAAACATAAACAAACTCTTTTAATCTTAAGAGATATAGTTTGATATTGAGTGGTTTTATTACCCTCTATTTTTGTAATTACCTAATCATCCCGGGATTTGATTCTAGCTTAGAAGATAGGATGTTCAGTTTTCCTAAACTCTTTAAATACTACAAATTTTTGTAATGAAACCATCCTCGCCTGGGGTAGAAGATGGACGATTGATTTATAGACTTTAATGGAACAACAATACACATTTCGGCTTTAGCTTCTTCTGGATGGTGTCTTCATTTAAGTTTTGTTTATCCTGATTTGATAATAGGTTTTGATAGCTTTAGTCTTCATGATTTATTATGTTTTGGGATAATTCCTTTATAAATGTTGTCCATAAATGATGCTTTAGATATTAATCATGTGATCATCTATTTAGCTTCAATTATAGGATTTCTCCTTAATTTTCGTTGAAAGATTAAATGCAAGGTTACTGCTGACAGATTTTTCTTAATGCAATTACTTGCAATCATGAGATCATAGTAACTATTTGTATCATTCTTTCTGTTATTTAAATTCAACCGCCAACACTATTGTTCTGCATTTATTCAGAACATATTTAAGGTTCATTGGAGGTTTTTCCTCTTGGACAAGGCGGTTAGATGTTCTCTGATCGTACGGATGTTTGGATGCATATCATTAGCTCGCTAACAGGTTAGCTCATTTACATTTTTTCTGCTATTTGTTTATCACTGAAATACGAACGTATGTATGGCTTTTGACTATCCATACGTTTCCATTTCATAGCATTTTCTTTTATTAGTTTAAGACTTATAAAGGAAAAATCAAAAAATATTTTATGTGCTTTCTTTATCTGCTTCTTCAAAATAGTCATTTTCACATTGAGTTTTCATAAGTTTATATTAAAACTTGCATCTTGTAAATAATGTCTATAAATAAGAGTTATCTATATTTTTCTTAAATACCTATACTACAGTTACATTAGAAGATACGTATATATATATATATATATATATATATATATATATATATATAGTGTTTAGTAATTAGATAATTATTTCTTTCTTTTGTTTGTTTCTTTTAGGATTCTTAGATTGGCTAACGGAGCCATTAAACCCGTCAGAATGAGTTATACCATTAAATGTCTTGGGTTACTTAGACAACCCCAGAATAGACTCATTCTTCCAATTGGCAGACGGTCATTTTCGCCCATCAACAAGACTTCAGTTACACAGAGTTCAGGTCCACCAGCTTCGGTGATGGTTGGTCCACAGGTTACAGGGCCACATATGTTAGGATAACAGATTGCTGGTCCATAGGTTTCAAGATCGAGTGCTCTAGATTCTACTTTAGTTTCATAGTCTTCAGGTGATGGGGTTGAGCAGGGGGAGTTCCCTCCATAAGACACTACTTTATAGAGGAGGAAGCCCAAGTGGCTTCATGACACTTTGAAGGAGGCATAGGGATATGTGGGGAATCTCAGTCAGGATATGAGGGAGATTAAACCTCCTGAGATATTTTGTAGCTACATTATGATGCCGAGAAGCATCAGGGAGTTTGAGCCTTCCACTTTTGAGGAGGATGCTGGAATACAGGTTTGGAGAGATGCCATGATGGAAGAGTACAATTCCATCATAAAGAATGATGTTTGGGAGATTGTTCCTAGACCTGAGGTGAAGTCAGTGGTGACTTCTAGATGGTTATGCAAACTCAAGTATGCTACAGATTGAAGCATTGAGAAGTACACACATCGTTTTGTGGCTCGGGGGTTCTCACAAGTTAAGGGAGTTGAATATGATGAGACCTTCACTCTGGTTTCTATATATAACTTGATCAGGGCAGTGATCTCTATTGTAGCATAGATGGATTGAAAGATCCATCAGATTGATGTGAAGACTACATTTTTGAATGGTTTCGTACAGGAGGAGGTGTACATTGAGCAACCATTGGGCTTTGAGGTGCATGGGAGAGAGTCTCATGTGTGCATACTGAACAAGGCATTATATGAGTTGAAATAAGATCCCAGAGCTTGGTATTATAGGATTGATACCTACTTGCAACAATTGGGATTCAAGAAGAGTGAGATCGATCCCAACCTACACTTCATTATGGTTGGAGAGGATCCTCTCATGTTCTTGCTATATGTTGATTATATTTTCATTAAAAGGGTTGAGAGAATCATTACTAGATGCAAGAAGAGCCTTGCTTTAGAGTTCGAGATGACAAATATTAGACTGATGCATTATTTTTTGGGGTTGGAGGTTTGGTAGGAGCTTGGACACGTCTTTTTGGGATAGGGGAAGTATGCTTGTGACATTTTAAGGAGATTCCAGATGGAGGATTGTAGGCCCATGACCACACCCATGATTACTAACTAGAAGAAGCTTCATGCTTCTGAGTCACAGTTGGTTTATTATACTTTATATCGTCAGTTGATTAGTTTATTGATGTATTTGGTCAACACTAGACCATATGTTTATTTTGTTGTCAACACTCTTAATCAGTTTATGGTGGAGCCTAGGAGAGTGCATTAGGTGGAAGAAAAACATATGCTTAGGTATCTTTGTTGTATAGTGGATTATGGTCTGGACTATCTGAGAGGGGATAAATTTCAATTGGTGGGATATACTTATTCATATTGGTCAGGATGTGTTAGTGACATGTAGAGTAATTATGGATGTTGTTTCAGATTGGGCTCAACAATGGTGTCTTGGTTCAGTCAGAAGTAAAATTTAGTGGATTTGAGTTCTGAGGAGGTTGAGTATATGGCTTCCATTAAGGCTAGTTGTGAGGCCATTTGGCTTCACAATTTGATGGTGAGATTATTTGGTGTGAAATTGAGACCCACTATGATTTACTGTGACAATAATATTTGTATCAAACTCTCTCAGAATCTAGTTTTTCACGAGATATCTAAGAACACTGAGATTCAATATCACTTCATCTAGTATTATATTCATAGAGGAGCAGTTGAGATATAGTACATATCTACAGATGAGAAGTTTGTGGACATACTCACTAAAGTTTTGGGCAAAGGAAAGTTTGTATTCTTCAGGGACAATCTTGGAGTGGTGAGTAACACCTTCCTCAGTAAGAGGGAGTGTTAAGAATAACTAAAAAGTACCTAGGAAAGTGTTTCTCGTCACCTAGGCACCTAAGGGGTGGGAAAATGCCTAATGTGGACCCTAGTATTTTAATTTATGATATGTAAATTAAAAGGTGACTTTTTGAACTTAGGGAAAGTGGGTGAGTTAAGTGATTTAATCTCCACCACTCATCTTGTCTAATCTCATCCATTGGATGTGATGACCTTTCACCTTCTCCTCATTGAGTCGATTAGGGTAAGAAGGGTGCACCCTTTGAGGGTTTTTGTTGCATTTTTTGAGAGATATGGAAAGAGAGAAGTCAAGAAAACAAAGATAGACATATTTTCTTCTAAGGGAACACATATCGAGGCAATCTTGGGAATGAAAATCAAGGAGAGAAGTACAAAAATTCACGGAGGCCTTACTATACAGATTTTAAGAAGACCATACAACTGAATATTGGAACAGATTTCAAGGTGAAGGTACAGATAATTTATTGGGTCATTTTGTATGGAATTATGAAGGTCGTACTAGTATTTTATTGCATGAAAATCAAGGAGTGACTGTGGTGCAGTTTTCTGGAAAGTTGGCATGCTTTCCTAGGAAATCGTACAATCATTTATTGCAAAGAATTTGGGCTATTTTTTTGGAAAGAATTTCAAGGGTGTCTATACAGCAAGAAGGGAAAATAAATCGAGGAGTTGACCTGTCCACATGTACAGGAAATTCAAGCATGAATTTCGAGGAGTTTGGCTCAGATTTTGAAGTGGAAACTTGGCATGGTTTTTGACATAAGTTTGTATATAATTTATGAAATTAATGACTGCTGTAAAAGATATTTTCTCTGAGCTCTGGAATAATAAAATCCCTCTCTCACTATTTTTACCCTTGTGGGTTTTTCCAGGGTCACTGTCAGACCAAAAATCTATGTGCATTTTATTTTCTGAATATGGTGTTGCTAATATAATTTTATTTCTTCATTAAATATTGTTCATAATCCTTATGTTTCAATTCTGAAATTTTGTTTATATGTTGATTATTTATGGATTTCATAAATATGGGTTTTGGGCATTAAACCATGATAAAAGTCAGTTATACTTGAAACTGGGTGGGGTCTGAAAATTTACAAAAGAGGTATGAAAACATGAGAAAGTTTATGATGCTCATGACTATAATAAGAGAAAGTATATACCTATTAATCTAGGGACATGTCTATGAATGCGAATACAAATGGAAGACAACTGGAATACATATGCACTATAAGCATGGGTAAAACATTTGGGGCATGAAGATATGCCTGAATGCATATGGAAAAGATTGAGCATGTGTATAACATGCATATATGATTATCATAGTCTGTTATTGGATGTAAAAATATGGTGATGTCATGAATCATATAGTTAATGATGATCATATTATTTTGTTAAAATGACAAATTGGGGAAGTAGGAAATTCCTAATAAAGAGCTAACATGAAATGGTAAGAGAGAACACATCAAAAGTGACCCTTTTGTTGGTTTCTATCTTGTAACGAGGACAATATAATTATGATTTTATTGATGATATCGGTTGTGTAAGTGATTGTAAAGTATCATTAAAATTGGATAATGTTAAATCAATATGAATGAATGAGGTAAAAAGGTGCAAGTGATGCACCTGCATATATGTAAATATGCATATGCATGCTTAAAAGTATGATATGATTGTATGAATAAGTGAAACATGAGGCAATATTTGTACTTGCCAGATTTAAATAATTCCATGGATGCATGGATAACCCTATGTTGGAAGGGTTTGATTTGTCTCAATCAAATAATAACTTGAGGGGGATGTGTTCCTTTCCTCAAGAAAAGTTTGTATAAATTGATGAGAGAGAAAAGGAACAAGGATTCTATGTTGTCATGATAAAATGAAACATGGTTATTCCTTTGAGGGTTGTGTGAGAACACATATGAATAATCACGAGTTAAAATAATTGGTAAAGAAAATATGCAAGTGTGACTAAGGTGGACACACATAATTCTACTGCATGTGGTTAAATGTACGAAATAATAGTTTGAAAGGAAGTTGATAACCTAAATATACAAGTTTGAACATCCGAATCTGAAATGCATAATGAAAATGCAAGATTATATTCCTTGTGTAGTACTGGATAGAACTTTAAAATAATGAAGATAAGGCTAACTCAAGAATGGAAGTCATGTCAGACCGTTTTGATATGCAACAAGAGAGTTGCATGTTGAATAGGTTCCTGTGGAGGAACTGTGTAAAGAACTCTTCCAGGAGAATAGAGATATAAGTTTAATGGTTGTTGATAACTGAGTAGTGGGTTGCATAGCCTAATTATATAAGAATCTTAGATTCCAATTTAAAATATCATGCATGAGTACCAATCTCATCTCTGGTTGGGAAATGTGTGGAATGCACAAGTTCATTATTCATTATGAACAAGAAACTTGATAATGTAGCATGTTGAATTATCCAAGAAAGTCAAGGTGAACATGATTAAGATTACTCAAGATATAGAACAAGCAGATCCCAAGAGGGATAAATTGTAAAAGCAAAGAAGGAGAAAGTGATTAATACTTCTCTCACTATGAAACTATGAATAATAAGATAGAGTTGTCTATTTAAAAAGGATAACTGTGAAAATAAGTATAGTTAGTAACTAAAAGATACAATATTGAATGTGTTTAAATGAATGAGCTTGGTTAATCTATAGTGTGTGAAGGAAATGAGGACTTGAAATTAATTCACATAGGATGAAAGTTCCCTAATGGGAGAATCCCTTAACTTATTTCTCGTTGTCTATTATGTTTCTCTGGAATGAGAAACTAATATGCTGATGAATGTAGATATTTTTGCATGAGAATGTTGAGAGTTTGACGTAGACATGCCTACCTCAGCAGGTTCTACATGACCTCCCGGTCTATGATCATTCTTAATCTCCCCTTTGAGTCTGAATGAATCTTTGATTCCCCACAGGAAATCCTCAACACACAAGTGTTTATCCACTAGTCCTTATTTGGATCTATGCCTGTGTGAGCAAGCACTAAGCACCAACTCTCATCCACATGACCAACTGACGTGACCACAACCTTCACCCGAAAAGTATTTTTGTTTTTGAAACTTTGCGATCACTGATGTGATTCACTCTGACTTGTCAATCCTTGAAACCCCGAAAGGATAACGGGTCTTTTGACTCCTTCCTTGACTTACTTGATGTGACCTCTGTCTAAAACCTGGGGCCCAAATATTTCGTCACTTTGGAATTTTTCTTATCGTCGATTTGAAATGAAACAAAACCCTTCACCGATAGTCAAAGTCATGATGGTTCCTTGTCATGATCAATGGATTTGAGTTTCCCGTTATCTGATGATCTTGATTCTATCAAGACTCTGTGAATCGAGAGTTCACAACTCTCGACTCCGAGTAACATCTACCATGCCCCGACTTCTGAAATGGTGAATTCGAGCATGCAATCAACGACCCTCATTGATTTGGATCCAATACCCACTATCCCTTCTGAGCTTACGAGTGTTGAAAGACACTCAGCCTTAATATTCCCGCTGGTATGAAAGATCCAAAAGCCCACAGAACTTCACAATTTTCCCTCTAAGGATTTCGACCGTTCATTTAAACTTCCCAAAGACTTCTTCTCAATTACCTTGGCATATTTCCTTCTGATATTAAGTTCTGCGAGGTGACTTTGAACCTCATTCTTCCTTTGAACACTTCAAAGTTTCTAACCCTTCTGAATTTGGAATCTCACTGTAACTCTTGGAGTTTAAGGAATCCCTACACACACACCTTGCGACATTCACAACAAACCCTGGTTATTTCACTCTTCAACTCTATGCACTCCTTTGTGACAACATTTCTTCAACCTTTATAATCGGTTGGAAAAGTCTAATAATTCAATTCACCGGTGCACACCTTGCACGACTCTGTGTGATACCTGCACTCTAGCTGGTATGACAACAATGGTATCCCTCCTAAGATTTTCTAAGATAAAAATCAGAACTCTATCAACACACTCCATTCAGACCTTCATTGCACTCCTTGTAGGAATCCTCGGGACAAGAAACAATTGAAACTCATACTTCTCCTCTCACAGAATTCATACATTTAACATGAAATCAATAGTGTACACACACATAGCATTGAAACAAATGCATAACAAAGAACATAAGAAAAATGGTAAACATACCATTAAAATAGATGTAAACGG
>ML778702.1:1568915-1590750 GCA_009831015.1 Picea engelmannii
TTGGAGTGAAGGACATGGTTGCTTAGCAACTTTTTTTTGTTCCTTCTCATTTTTTATTTTATGCATTGTAATTTGAGGGGGGGGGGGGCTTGTTCCCATGAGGTTTTCCCTCTTTCCTCACTTTATTTTTAGTGTATATTTTGTATTTGGGTACCTAACATGGCCTCGTAACTGGGACCAATTCTTTATTTTCACCAAAGTGATGTTCAAGGGGGGTGTTAGATTTACTTCACACACACCTAGGATTTATTTTTCCAAAGTTTATTCCTTGTTTATTAGTCATAATTAGTCATTATCCAGTCTCCTATATTTTAGGGGAGAATATTCCACCTAGAGAATATTCTCTTTCAGTTGAGACTTCAGCTTGAATAGTTGAGTTGATTTTAGATGTTTCATTGGTTTTGTCACCATGAAACATTGGGATCATCACCAACTCACTACTCTTTGTTTAGTCAATTAACTGAAGACTAGTTGACTAGTTAACTCAGCTAGGTGGCAGTTCACTCCTGTAGCTGCCTAAGAGACTAGACTAGGTGAAAGTTCACTCTCGTAACTACCTGTGTGTGTCCAGATCACTCATACCACCACTATGGCTCATTATTTACTCATGTATCCTATATCTATTGTAAATTATTCACTCTTTGAGTGTGGAATATAATGATAATTCTTCCATTATTTTTCTCCTTCTTCTTCATTTTCCAATTATCCCTGCAAATGTGTGTATTATTGTTTAGCTAGATCTATTATGTGTAAGTTCAACACATTTACATGGTATCATAGCCGATGGACTGCTATGCAAAATCTACACCAAAGTTTTTTGCAGGTATAAAAGATTGAAGACAACAAAAAGATGGATTATTCGCCAGAAATACTTCTCATGCCTCATAACTATTTGGAATGGAAGCCAAAAATTTTGCTTCTTCTCATATGTAGAGGCTTATACCCAATAACCATGGAAATGGAAGTAGAGCCTAATTTTGTAGATGAGAAAAATGACTTTATGAATAGACAAGATATGGCCATAGTATGTATCCTCTATTTTATTTCTCCCAAAATTATCCATAAAGTATATGATGACTCACAAGAATTCACTCCAAATGATTTATGGAGTAGATTGGAGGTTTTATTTGGGAATAAGTAAGAATGCATGCAAAATGTTGACAAGATAGAGAATGTAGAAAAGCCACTGGAAGATAAATCATCTCAGTTTGAAGAGCCTTCTACACAAGTATCTACAAAAATTTGTATTCCATTAGTTGAAGAACATGTATACTCCATTTCAGATTTGTTTTTTGAAATTCATGAGGAAGATATATGGCATGCACCTCAGGAGTCACATGCATACATTTTTTCATGCACCATGCATGCATCTCAGGAGACAAAAAGGGATTTGCGCACATCAGACAACATTTTGTTACTTTATGATAATAATTTGCAAAAACAAATTGGATATTTCAATTCCTCTCAGGAAAATATCCAATTTCAAAAAAAAATCGTCCGAAACAGAGTCCAGGAAGTGAAGTTATGATCTTTTCAAAATCAACAAAATTTCAACATTTTTCCCGAAACGGCCACACGGTTTTTAAAGTTTTATCCAAAATGTATTTGGATATTGTTCATTACAATAAGATAAATTGGACATGTGTGGAAATATCAATGATGCATACACTTCATCACATCTGTGCAAAAATCTGCATCTTCAACAAAATCTTCAACGAGCACAAACTTGCACAGTTGCGAGGTCTTCTTGGAGTGAAGGACATGGTTACTTAGCAACTATTTTTTGTTCCTTTTCATTTTTTATTTTATGCATTGTAATTTGAGAGGGGGGTTTTTTCCCATGAGGTTTTCCCTCTTTCCTCGCTTTATTTTCAGTGTATCGTTTGTATTTGGGTACCTAACATGGCCTCGTAGCCGGGACCCATTCTTTATTTTCACCATAGTGATGTTTAGGGGGGGTGTTGGAGTTACTTCACACACACCTAGGATTTATTTTTCCAAAGGTTATTCCTTGTTTATTAGTCATAATTAGTCATTATCCAGTCTCCTATATTTTAGGGCAGAATATTCCACCTAGAGAATATTCTCTTTCAGTTGACACTTCAGTTTGAATAGTTGAGTTGATTTTAGATGTTGCATTGGTTTTGTCACCATGCAACATTGGGATCATCACCAACTCACTACTCTTTGTTCAGTCAGTTAACTGAAGACTAGTTGACTAGTTAACTCAACTAGGTGGCAGTTCACTCCCGTAATTGCCTAAGAGACTAGAATACATGGAAGTTCACTCTCGTAACTACTGGTGTGTGTCCAGATCACTCATACCACCACTATGGCTCATTATTTAGTCATGTATCCTATATATGTTGTAAATTATTCACTCTTTGAGTGTGGAATGCAGTTAATGAGAATTCTTCAATTATTTTTCTCCTTCTTCTTCATTTTCCAATTATCCCTGCAAATGTTTGTATTATTGTTTAGCTATATCTATTCTATGTATGTTCAACACATTTACATGGTATCATATCTGACAGACTACTAACCAAAAGCTACTCCAAATTTTTTTGCAGGTACAAAAGATTGAAGACAACAAAAAGATGGTTTTTTCGCTGGAAATACGTCTCACGCCTCACAACTATTTGGAATGGAAGCCAAAAATTCTGTTTCTTCTCATATGCAGAGGCTTATACCAAATAACCATGGAAATGGAAGTAGAGCCTGATTCTGTCGATGAGAAAAATGACTTTCTGAATAGACAAGATATGGCCATAGTATGTATCCTCTATTTTATTTCTCCTGAAATTATCCATAAACTATATGATGACTCACAAGAATTCACTCCAAATGATTTATGGAGTAGATTGGAGGTTTTATTTGGGAATAACGAAGAATGCATGCAAAATGTTGACAAGATAGAGAATGTAGAAAATCCACTGGAAGATAAATCATCTTAGTTTGAAGAGACCTCTACACAAGTATCTACAGAAATTTGTATTCCATTAGTTGAAGAAGATGTATACTCCATTTCAGATTTGTTTTCTGAAATTCATGTGGAATATATATGGCATGCATCTCAGGAGTCACATGGAGACATTTTTGCGTGCACCATGCATGCATCTCAGGAGACAAAAAGGAAGCTGCACACATCAGACTCCATTTTGATACTTTCTAATAATAATTTGCAAAAAAAAATTGGATATTTTAGTTCCTCTCAGGAAAATATCCAATTTCAAAAAAAAAATCGTCCGAAACGAAGTCCAGGAAGTGAAGCTATGATCTTTTCAAAATCAACAAAATTTCAACATTTTTCCGGAAACGGCCGCACAGTTTTTAAAGTTTTATCCAAAATGTATTTGGATATTGTTCATTAACAAGAAGATAAAGTGGATATGTGTGGAAATATCAATGATGCATACACTTCATCAGATCTGTGCAGAAATCTACGTCTTCAACAAAATCTTCAACGAGCACAAACTTGCACAGTTGCGAGGTCTTCTTGGAGTGAATGACAGTGTTGCCTAGCAACTGTTTTTTGTTCCTTCTCATTTTTTATTTTATGCATTGTAATTTGAGGGGGGGTTTGTTCCCATGAGGTTTTCCCTCTTTCTTCACTTTATTTTCAGTGTATCTTTTGTATTTGGGTACCTAACATGGCCTCGTAGCCAGGACCCATTCTTTATTTTCACCATAGTGATGTTCAGGGGGGGTGTTGGAGTTACTTCACACACACACCTAGGATTTATTTTTCCTAAGGTTATTCCTTGTTTATTAGTCATAATTAGTCATTATCTAGTCTCCTATATTTTAGGGGAGAATATTCCACCTCGAGAATATTCTCTTTCAGTTGACACTTCAGTTTGAATAGTTGAGTTGAGTTTAGATGTTGCATTGGTTTTGTCACCATGTAACATTGAGATAATCACCAACTCACTAATCTTTGTTCAGTCAGTTAATTGAAGACTAGTTGACTAGTTAACTCAGCTAGGTGGCAATTCACTCCTGTAACTGCCTAAGAGACTAGACTAGGTGGCAGTTCACTCCCGTAACTACTAGTGTGTGTCTAGATCACTCATACCACCACTATGGCTCATTATTTACTCATGTATCCTATATCTATTGTAAATTATTCACTCTTTGAGTGTGGAATATGGTTAATGAGAATTCTTCCATTATTTTTCTCCTTCTTCTTCATTTTCCAATTATCTCTGCAAATGTGTGTATTATTGTTTAGCTAGATCTATTTTGTGTAGGTTCAACACATTTACATGGTATCATAGCCAACAGACTGCTAAGAAAAAGCTACACCAAATTTTTTTGCAGGTACAATAGATTGAAGACAACAAAAAGATGGATTATTTGCCATAAATACTTCTCATGCCTCATAACTATTTGGAATGGAAGCCAAATATTCTGCTTCTTCTCAGATGAAAAGGCTTATACCAAATAACCATGGAAATGGAAGTAGAGTCTGATTCTACCGATGAGAAAAATGACTTTCTGAATAGACAAGATATGGCCATAGGATGTATCCTCTATTTTATTTCTCCCGAAATTATCCATAAAGTATATGATGACTCACAAGAATTCACTCCAAAAAATTTATGGAGTAGATTGGAGGTTTTATTTGGGAATAAGGAAGAATGCATGCAAAATGTTGACAAGATAGAGAATGTAGAAAAGCCACTGGAAGATAAATCATCTCAGTTTGAAGAGCCTTCTACACAAGTATCTACAGAAATTTGTATTCCATTAGTTGAAGATGATGTATTTCTTGTTTATCAGTCATAATTAGTCATTATCCAGTCTCCTATATTTTAGGGGAGAATATTCCACCTAGAGAATATTCTCTTTCAGTTGACACTTCAGTTTGAATAGTTGAGTTGAGTTTAGATGTTGCATTGGTTTTGTCACCATGAAACATTGGGATCATCACCAACTCTCTACTCTTTGTTTGGTCAATTAACTGAAGACTAGTTGACTAGTTAACTCAGCTAGGTGGCAACTCACTCTCGTAACTGCCTAAGAGACTAGACTAGGTGGCAGTTCACTCCCGTAACTACTGGTGTGTGTCCATATCACTCAGACCACCATTATGGCTCATTAGTTACTCTTGTATCCTATATCTATTGTAAATTATTCACTCTTTGAGTGTGGAATACAGTTAATGAGAATTCTTCCATTCTTTCTCTCCTTCTTCTTCATTTTCCAATTATCTCTGCAAATGTGTGTATTATTGTTTAGCTAGATCTATTCTGTGCAGGTTCAACACATTTACAGAAATTATAGGAAGAAAGGTCTTGGCATGGAAGTGTTATAAGACCACGAGTAATACCAATGCTTGTTGATTATAAAAGAGCCAAACTACCGTGAGAACGATATCTCAGGATTGTGAATCTGGTTCCTATGTGGAACATATTTGAAAATGAAAATATTAATTGTTGAACATGCACATGGAGAGAATGATAATTTCATTCTATTAAATAAATGGTTTTCTAGCTGTGATTGAATTTTTAAGAGTAGACAATTCTGAAATCGCTTGTGAGCCTTTGTAAGTATTACAATAGAGTTTTATGGTACATGAAATACTAATAATTTGTTGGTTGAATGCAAGATGGAAACATTGCAGAACAAGTTGTCTCAAATATGGTGTTGTAGAGAGCCATCATAAAGACGAATTCCTACTATTGTAACAACAAAGAAAATTATGAGATAGAATTTCATATTTTGGGAAAAAGTTGATTTTCCTTATGAAATAAATTTGAACTTCTAAATAATTTTTTTTATAATATTGTCTCATAATGAATGTATATGTGTGTTACATATGAGATAATGGCTTTTAAAGATGGAATGATTGGATGGAAAGGCTATTAATTGGAAATTGGAGCCTTAAGTTTGTCATAAGAGTAGACCTTAGTGGGGGTATGGAGATGATTTGGCATTCTCCATATGTGTAAATCCCTTGACAAGATGGATCGGTGAAGGACTATGTAGTAGTGAAAGGATTCCTGAGCCTAGAAGGTTAAGTGAAACAAGGAATATGTAGCTCAATAATTCCACCATGAGTATAATTATTTCCTAAATAATCTCTATGAAACAAAGCATGTGACTTCCAACTGAAGTATAAAAATATGAATCAGGTGTTTGGAAATAGAGCACCAGAAAGACACCAAGCTTCCAATAGAAAAGGCATGGATCTTTTTGAAGAATTTTGAATGCATATATGTGTATGTTTCACTAAGGAGAGCACATAAATAAGAGGGAGGGGAATGTAATACCCCTAATCTGAACCCGAGTTGAAATGTAATTACAAGTATGCATATAGGTCGGTGAGTTAGGAACCTCTTTTGGCCATAGAGTATGTTTTGTATTGTGTATTTTCACTAGGAAATTAATGAAATAAAACACGACTACATGCAGAGAATCCTGACAAAAAGAGTAAGGGGGGTAAACTCCACTAGAATGAGAAATGGGGGATAAGATTATACAAAAGGGGCTAAGCTAAGGGAGCTTAAGAAAAAAAGGAATATTTTATCAATATTCCTGAAGTTAAAGCCTAAAGTAGGGGATACTGCATTTTAACCTAAGTCCCTATGAGGAAACGTATCACCATGTGAGGTAACCCATGTGTGGCCCATGTAGTTTCCAACATGAAAAGTGTCAAGATGGGAACATGAACATAACTTTTGGGGACTTTATCTCATTCATCCACCATTCAATCATTTATTTTTTCCCACCTCACCTCGTTGTTTTCATATGGAATTTCATGCTACCATTATTGTACCTATAACTATACCAGGGATAGTGTAGGATTCTACGGAAGAGCACCGAAAGAGAATTTTTAAGATGAAGAGGTGGGTTGTCAATCCCGTGTTCATTCTCTCCAGGTGGGAGAATTGTAGGGAATTTGATTCCAACAAGTGCCAAGTTGTCATCATAGAACTCTGATTATTCATGTTCGACTTGTTGCTAAAGCCTGGAGGGAAGTGGGAAGCCATAGGGGGCACACTTCCTGGGTGGGAAAATCATGTGGGGAAAGTAGAGTATGTAATACTATTATTCAACTTGGCACATATAATGAGATATTTTTGTTGTTGAGAGACCTCCAAGGATATATTTTCCTTTCTCTAGTGGAGTTCAAGCCTAGCTCAGGGGTGACCTATTCTCATTTTGTAGGGAATAATGTCTAAGGTTGGGAGTAAATTCATAGGTCTGCATGTAGTTGGTGGTTTAATTGTTCCAAATAAGTGATCATTTTGAACTTGTTTAATTATTGTTGATTGAGAATGTATGAAATCTTTTGTTGAGTATTAATGTGCAAAATACTATGAATTTTGGTCATAATTAATCGCTATTTGTAATACCGTTTAAGTAATATTCACTATAAAAATTGCATAAAATTGTATACATGATGTAACTCGTAATTTTGTCATGGATTCGATAATTATCATTACCCTAAGTGTATTAGCGATGAGAATGGTTCAATAATGGATTTTGTATTTGTAATACCCTAAAAATGCTTATCAACGGCTGTGTTTATATCTTCAATTGTCTATGTAGAATTAATAATTGTACATATGATAAGTGAGGTAATTACTGATCCTGTTACACAAAAAATTAAGTGAGTAAAAACTCGGTATTTTAGGTTGGAAAGGTATTGAATAAATACAGATAGTGTGTTGGGCACAATTTCTCATCCTTGCATCGTGTTGAGAAAATATTAATAGTTTGGGGTTGGTTTTACAACCTCTGAGTGGTCCTAAGAGTCTTAGGAATTTATTAGAGAAAAAATCAGAGCATTAAAGACTATTAGAAACCTTCTCCTTCATAGAATATATCAGTGATTACATGTATTTCATGTCATTCCATGTGGAGGGTCCATGAGGAGAGTGGCCCATGGTGCCATGTGGCATGGTGTTAAGATCTTTCGGGAAACAAAGAGTGGTGTGGTGTGAGTGCCATTTGTCAAGCCAAGTGAAAACATTGTGTAGGTCCATGTGTGTAATGTGTAGGTAGTGGACTTAAGAGCATGGCAGGTTCATAGAGATTGGAAGGTGAGATAAATGAATCTATGAGTTTGCGATTCCATGAGTTCGCCAACCCTTGAACCCGACAGGATAAAAAAATAATTCAAGTGTTGAGACTTTTCAGATGGGATTATGAAGGGGTGGTACATATTTGTACGTCCGTGAGTCTGTGAATCCATGAGTGCATGAATGAAAAAGAAGCTAAGTTTTGGGGGTGAGTTCATGAAAGGTACGATTAAATACCATGATTTTGCATGACCTCCAACCACAAGTCTATGAATTCAGTAAGGTTGTTAGAAGAATAAAAAATTTCAGTACGCCATCCCTTAGGAGGTAAACATGGGGTCAGGTATGTTATAACTTGGTCACAATTTAACGTTTTTGAGATCAATTGCATGCTCAAATCAGAAATCCCATTCATTCATAAAGAACAAGTGAGGGAACCAGAGGAATTTGGGCTTTTCCACTTTTTTGACATGAGAAACACGAAATACTTACAAGCCATCATCCTTACACCTACTAAAAGGATATGTTTTCTAGGATAGGCCATAATTCTAGACCACCTAACACTAAATGAAACATAAGGAAAACACCATGTGAATTAAGAAAATAAAGATGAAGTTGAACAACAAGATGGAAGCAATGAAACCAAAAAGGATAACTTGGTAAAAATACAATAAAATTATGAGATGAGGAGAGATATTAGACACCACTTAACTTTTTCTTGACAACTTGTAAGCCCAAATTTGAAATCCTACCCATGAACAAGGAAGAAGTGAGGAGACTTTGAACAAACATAGGGTTTCCCACTTCCTTGAGATGAGTAGCATGGAATAAATAATCTACTATCGATACAACTACCAAAAAATGGGTTTGTTAAGATAATCCATAAGGTAGGAAGACCAAACAATAAATGAAACATAAGAAAAATACCATGCACGATGAGAAGATGAAGACAAAGGTGAACAAAAAGCTTGAGGTAATGAAACCACAAGTGAGATATTTTTACAAAGATGATAAGAAGACAATATGTCCCTCTGCAGTTAATGAAGTTCACAAAAGACTTATTGAACTTTGTAGGAGACTTCATAGATAGATCTTGATATAAAGCGAAACTCATAAAAATTATATTTCATGCCCAAACAACTCTATAACAGACATGATCTATTGTGTTATTCTTTCTTTCTCATGTTGATATTGGCTGAACATGAGAGAAATCGGGCTCCCATAGTGTCATGTCCCCATTTTTGGATTCCCCTGTTCAGTAGTGGAAATGATGTGTGTGGCTTGTCAGTGAAGAAAACGAGAGTAAAAAGGGGTTATTTAATTTCACTTAATTAGGAGTTGTTATGTATTTAATGTGACATTAAGGAAATAAAGTTACTTTAGATTAATAAGTTACTTAACCATTATTAGAAGTGACTTTTAATATTAAAGTGAAAGTAAAAGGGGGAGAAGGATCATATTTGATTTAGTCAAAATAATTCATATTTGATTTAGTAAAAAGAGGGAAAGTTATAGAAGATAGGGAAGAAGGATAAAAGGAGGGGTAGCACTTCACTTTGCATAATGATTTGATCTCTCATTTTGGAAGTTCTCTTGGAGTCATTGTTTCATTAGGGTTTACCAAAACCATTCGACTATTGGTTTGGTTTTGGTGATGCAATATCCACCCTAGCTAGACAAGAGGGGAATCCATAAAAATTTCCATTGAAGGTTCAAAGTGGGGTTTGTATTTAGATGGAGTTTTATCAAATTTGCATAGAGGATTTGCGAAAATATCTAGAGGAGAATGATCTTAGTTTTTGCAGGTACCATGAGGGTTTAAGGAATTCTCACTTTTTGAATACACTCATCCTATGAGGCCTCACCAAATACTTAGCCTTGTCCCATGAGGGCCTTCGAAAATTGAATATTTTTCCAGGAGGGTTTCGAGAGAAAGCCTTGCTGGTTGAACACATTTTGTCCCATGAGGCCCCTCTTGTTTTGAAGCCTCGTAATGCAAGGATCTCCATAAGATGGGTTTGGTGATTACAACAATCCATTCTGGGTCATATCCGTTAGAGTTACAGTGGACTAGGAAGCCATTTGCAGAATAGACAGTGATGTAACATATTGTTGTAGGGATAGGAGAGCCTTGGAGCAGTTGGCATCATCTATTGGAATCATTCCAAGTTGCTTGTTTGATTTTGTAGAGTTGTTGGCATTTTTATAACATCCATTAGACTTTTGTTGTTGTCTTATTTCAATGTCTCCATTCATAATAAAGGATGTCAATGTTTTCACTTGTATTATCTGTGTACTTGGATTGGTAATATGTAGTGCATGAAAAGTGTATGTGGAAATAATTGTATCATATTTTGCATAAGGTATATATGAGTACAAACTATTTAACAAAATTACAACACCACCAATATCATAATTTTCACATCAAAACACTTAAATCCTTTCCTAGTATATTTGGGGACATTACAGTCCTATCAAAACTGGTGATATTTTCACCTTGTAAGAAAATATGATGACAAATCAAGAATCCATGGTGGAATATCAGAAGAAACTAGCACCATTGTTAAAGTAGCATGTGTTTTGGGATCTATATGTAAAGCACATGAATTACTGCGAAGAGTATTATATGTTCAGTGACAAGATATAGGATGTTGTGTCATTAGAATATTATTGTACCATCAAGAGAAGGAATTGGGATAGAATTCATACGAAGGCTTCTTTGAAAAGCATGGGGAAAAAAGTGAAGGAAGAAAAGAATGAAGGACAGAGGGACTTGTTGGAGGTACATGTATCTAATCATGTTGAGTATGTGTGCAATAGTGAGACAACAACATCTAATACACCATTAGAGCCATCTCATGAGACCCATGGCACTAGAACATATGATGGATATGTTAACAATAGACATGATACAACTTTCCGATCAGACAATGATGAGGACTCAACTGCATACCTTAGTAGTGACGATGATGCGCGTGTGGTAACACATAAGTATGGTGAGGATGCAACATATTATGATGGCTATGGTATGCTATCCCAATCAGTCTATGTTGAGGATTAAACATATCTCCATGTGTATGATGTTTATGATGAGTGAGGGTCAATCATTCTAGCACCTAACTATGACATGGATTTAGCACCTCATCCTATTTATGACATGTATGATGATGCATGCATTATTGTACCAAAATGTGACAAATATTGGGAGCTATGTGTGGAGGATGACAACGAAGGGGATAATTTAAGGGACGAGAGAAGATCAAAAAAATTGTTTGAGGAAGGTAGTCCACATTGCATGACATCATTTAATTAGTCAATTAATCCCTTGTGTGAGAGCCCATGCCATATTGATGAAATATCATTGCATGATTTGGACAACTAACTATTGCTCACATAGGAAGAAATCATGCAGTTGTTGACGAGGGCATATGGTACTCATAAATTTATTGAAGACCTTATGTGGAAAACCCAGATTGAGGAGAGGAAAAATAGAATTTCAAAGGGAGTCACCATAACTTAATTGTGCATCATCAAAGAGGCACTAGAGTAGATGAAATCTAATTATTTGTAGTTGTTCATGGATAGGTACCTTTCTCTTAAGTTTGCTAATGTCAAGGAAAGGGAGATCAAGGAACTCTATTACCATCTTTGTTTGGCACACTCTCCATCATTAACAACAGTAGAGACTCCATCATATTTGGTAGTAGTAACAGATCAGGGCATGAGTGACACTCATGATCTAATGGAGGAGACTTTTGTGATGATTCTTCATGAGGAGCATTCGGAGTTGCAGGTGTTTGGTGAGTAGTTTGACACAAAGGGTTTTGACAATGTGTCTATTTTGCATTGCAAGGATCACGAGTCGTTTATTTTGTCTCAAGGATTAACTATAGAGGAGGTAGTTGAGAAAATTCCTTGTGGACTAGCCGAAAAGGAAGTATACACACTTATTGATTGGGGTATTGAGTATAAGACATATGTGGATACATCACTCTCGGACCCATGTTTAGTTGATATTAGTGGAGTGATTTATATAGGACTACATATATGATACAGGGTGGTACATGGTTATACGGGGGTGTTCATTTGTGTACAACAATATTGAACTGTGTACAGTGATGTACACTGGGATTTTGGAACTATTCCCTTGGGGAGACCACCAAATAGAGAGTTTAGACATATCATTAAGTTTTCTTCACCCAGGATCGTTGAGTGGATGGTTGAGCTTCATGGAGAGTTACATTCCTCATATATTGATATTCAAGTGGGATATCACTAGAGAAGGGAAAAAGAACAAGATACCTGGAATATTTATCTCAGATGTTACCTTGAAATATTAGTCATAGCATTGGGATTGACCAACACACCTAACACTTTCCAGTCTTGCAAGTAGTTGTAATGGCATCTAGCGCTATTTTCTGATGTCAATGGTATATTCAACAAGACATGGAGGGTTCACCTGAGTCAACGGGGTGAGGAAGGAAGGATTATAGCCATGTCAGATTTATTTCATTTAGGATATGTGGTCAGAGAACATGAGGAGGTATAGATTGTATTAGATCAATTCACAGATATTTCAGCTGACAAAGTGATGGATGACATTATCCACTACGGAGGTTGCACACATGTGGTCCCTATGTCCACTCTTAGGGAGAATATTATGAGGGATATGTGTGATTCACTTTTGAAATGGAATTATGGGTATTTGTATGAGTATGAGGCACCACATGTGATAGGGATACTTTCTAGGGAGGTGTTTAGACTCCACGGATCACTTGACTACATTGACGGTGATCGAGATAACATATTTTCTGGTGCAGTTTGGAGGGGGATGAACAGATTAGTAGGAACATATTTGATTCATAATACTTGGTTTCCACTAGATGATGGCATACTAGGGACATCACTCATTTTGACGTTGATGGTTACTAGTATGGAACAAAAACAACTAGCAGGTACTAGGAGTAGTGGACTTTTATTTGGTGGTGGGATTTGGAAATTCATATGAGTGATATATTGATTTAAGTGATGATGATGGACATATCCATGACAGTGAGCAGTCTTCTTTATTTGTGGAATCTCAATATAGGGGAGGTAGAGACTTACTCTATTGGGCAGGATAGGAACGAGGGAAACCATGAATTTGTAGAATTAGACTTCACTGAGACACCTTCACAGGGGAGGATCCAGGATAGTGGTTTTAGTCCCTTTGGGAAGTTCAACTTGGGGTTCCAATAGAGGAGGAAACAGACTGGGTGTGTTGGTCCAACAATGATGATTAGATTGGAACAACACTATCATGGTGGTTCCTTTCTAATATTAGTTTGGGACCATGGGATCACATTTTTTGATAGTTCAACTACTATTAGAGAGGCGAGCATTAGTTTTGACCCTCTAGATTTTACTTTTGGAAGTCTTAGAAGTGGTTTCTTGGAGGAGTGGTCTTCTGAGGATTTGATCGAGTTTATACGACTTATGATTGTCTATATTATCAGGAGCAGTCAGGTGGACTCATGTATTAACACCTTACAGACCAATGTTATGAGTAGACAGTGCTTCACATCATACATGCTAGTCTGGGATCATGTTGACTTTACCACCTACGACATTATTGTGTTCACATGGAGGGACTTTGCAGATGATGTGTTGGGATATTTCATGGACGACGCTTGGATGATTGCAGTAGGATGGGGGTGTTGGAGTATTAAGGATTTTCCCTTGGATACTTGGAGACTAGGTTTCATCGATGCCCTACTAGTTTGTGACCACATATATTTCTCCTGGATGTTTGATTTGAGAGTTGGATTGGGTGAATCCACTGAGATTCAGAGGAAAAATAGGATCCTCAATAGTGGGGACGACTCCTTGAGGCATTACAACTTGTGTATGCAGGAGGGGAGGATGCAATCTAGGAAGGAGGGTCAAATACTTATGACCAGAGTGGCACAACATGATGAGTCCTTTCTGGTGTGACACCCTACGATTGTTTGGGTTGATAGTATAGAAACTGGTATAGATAAGAGGGCGAGTTGTTACTTTCAAGAGCCTATTCATATGGCACAGTGGATTGGTTTCCTAAGGGGGGTATTCTATGAAGAGTGTACTGAGTATTCACAGTATTTGATTTCTATACTGATAGGTGGTATTTAGGAAGCCCATAGTGTTAGGACATTGCAGAAAAGTGTTGTGGGCGGTAGGTGCTCCACATCTTTAAGAATGGTTTGGGACTTGGGGATCATCATTAGTTTTAGTTGGGTTTAGGTTGATTTTCATATGCATGTGATGGAATTGCTTGAGGACAATAAATCTTTGGGACGAGAGGATTTGTCATGTCCCCATTTTTGGATTCCTCTGTTCGACAGTTGAAACAACTTTCGTTGATTTTCGGTGAATAAAAAGGGAGTCAAACGAGGTTATTTGATTTCACTTAATTAGGAGTTGTTATGTATTTAAAGTGATATTAAGGAAATAAAGTTACTTTAGATTAATAAGTTACTTAACCATTATTAAAAATGAATTTTAATTTTTAAGTGAAATTAAAAGGGGGATAAGAGTCATATTTGATTTAGTCAAAATAAGTCATATTTGATTTAGTCAAAAAGGGGAAAGTTCTAGAAAATAGAGAAGAAGGATAAAAGGAGGGGTAGCACTTCACTTTGCATTATGATTTGATCTCTCATTTTGGAAGTTCTCTTGGAGCCATCGTTTCATTAGGGTTTAGTAAAACTCTTCCACTATTGGTTTGGTTTTGGTGGTGCAATATCCACCCTAGCTAGATAATAGGGGAATCCATATAGGATTTCCATTGGAGTTTCAAAGTGGGGTTTGTATTCAATTGGAGGTTTATCAAGTTTGCGCAAGGGATTTTTGAAATTACCCGGAGGAGGCTGATCTCATTTTTTGTAGGTACCAAGAGGGCTTTGGGGAGCTTATCAGGGGCACCCTTGCTTTTCAAAGAATTTATTCCCACGAGGCCTCGCCAGACACCCAACCTTGTGTCGCGAGGGCCTTGACAGATTGAATATTTTTGCAGGATGGTTTCAGGAGGCAGACTAGTTTATTGGAAAAATTTTGTCCCATGAGGTCCCACTTGTTTCCCAGCCTCTTCATGTGAGGGTCTTCACAAAAGGGGTTTTGTGATTGCAACAGTCCATTATGGGTCAAATCTGTGAGAGTTACAATGGAATAGTAGGTCTTTTGCAGAACAGACATTATTGGAGAAGATTGTTGTAGGGATAGGATATCCTTGGAGCAGTTGGCATCATCTATTTGCATCATTCCAAGTTTCCTGTTTGAATTTTTAGTGTTTTTTAAGTTGTTATAGCAGCCATTAGACTTTTGTTGTTGTTGTATGTCCTTTCTCCATTCATAATAAAGGATGTCAATATTGTCACTTATATTATCTGTGTACTTGGATTGGTAATATGTAGTGCATGCAAAATGTTCGAGGAAATACTTCTATTAGAATTTGCATAAAGTATATATGAGTACAAATTGTTTAACAAAAGTGCAAAATCAACAATATCATAATTTGAATAGAAAAACACTTAAATCATTGCCTAATATATTTGGGGACATTACACAAGAGAAAGTCATATGGAAATGGCCATGTTGAAGTCATGCCCAGTATAAAGTAATTTCCAAATAAGGGGAGCTCTTGGTCACTACTTATCTTTTTCGAGATGACTTGCATGCCCACTTGTGCACACTGGAGAAGTGAGATGAACTTGAAAAAAATTGGAGTTTCCCACTTCTTTACGATAAGTGGCATGGAATAAAGGATCCACCATTATTAAATCTACCAAAATATAGGATTTCCAAGATAATACACAAAGTAGGAAGACCAAACACTAACTGGAACACAAGGAAAATGACATCCAAAAAGTGAAGTGGAAGACGAAGGTGAAAAATGAGGTGGAGGTAGTGAAACCAAAAAGGAGTGCTTGGTAAAAATAAAACACTATTAATAAATAAGGAGATGTCTTGGTCACCACTTGACTTTTTTGAGATGACTTGCAAGCCCACCTGCCTACTTAGAAGAAGTGAGGAAACCAAACAAGTTTGGGATTTCCAACTTTCTTGAGACAAGTATCATGGAATATTTATGAGCCACCATCCTTGCTCTTAAAAAAAGTGAGCTTTCCAAAATAAGTCACAAGGAAAGAATACAAAACACTAAACAAAATTTATTCTATTGAAACAAACTTATCTAAGCGTCTTAAAGTGAACTTACAATCTCCATGAGTGAATTAGAATTCAAATATTAAAGAGATAAGTTGGTTATTCACACTGAAATTGAGATTGAAGATAAAAATTACAAGACTCATATTCATATTCATATAGGAAAATGATAGTATCTCCCATTCCCTTATCTATATTTGGAACTTCTCTTGATTATGGTATCATGCAATTCTTGCATGTTATTTATGGTTATAGTTATACATATCATTGACTTATAACTTTAATCAAAATTTTAAAGGGAAAATGACATAAAATTATCTAAATACTTGTGTGTGAGGTTACCCAATTGCATATATTATTGCCACCACTACATCAACTTTGGGAGAATATGTTCTATGCAACTTGGATGTAGGCATATCCTCTTCCAAGAGTTGTATATGACCAAAAATAAAACAAAGTTATAATCACTTTACAATTATGTTTAAATCAAATATTTGTCATTTGTAAAATTAGATACATAATAAAAAAAAATATAAAAAACATGTCGTACTAGCCTCATCCAATATACCATCCTTAACAAGAGTCTCTATCAAGCCATGACAAGCATGCCCAAATTTAGAGCATAAATGCAAAACAATTGGGCTAGAACAACAATGGTCCACCTAGATAGATGTCATGCATTGTCTAGAATCAATGTGGCTTGAAGGACATACACCTGGTGGTATGACACCCTTTGACAATGGCTCCCAAGGGATGCTACCAAAACCATACTATGTTGAAATAAATTACACATCAATGATGATATCACGGTACTAGTGGCCTAAATATTGTCTCCAAGATAAGGTGGCTAGTGGGAGGTGTTATGAATACACCTAGGAGTAGGTGATCCTCTTAATGGCTTATGCATATCCCTTGCTCAATCTTGAGCAGATCCAAGATGAACTTCCTAGAATTCAACAATGTCAAAATAATTTACATGGATATCCATAATAAAACCAACCCATAAGTTATGAATAAAATACAAGGGAACATCTTTCTTATTGTAGGCAGGTTTATCCAATACCATAAACCACCTGTCAATCTAATGGTCTCTTCATGGCCAGAATGTGCACTTGTCCATGGAAAGATGCCCCATTCTTGGACCAAGGGTTCATTGGTTCTATAGTCAATAGACAATGAAATGAAACAATCATCTCTTTGGTTATATGCAAATTTTCACATTTTCCTTACTAATGTATAATGAGTAGTACTCTCTCATCCTAGCCTTACATTTAGATATATAAAATAATTGGCCATGAAAAATGGAAGCAACAATGCTATCTAATGAAATGCCCAATGAAATATGATATCATTGCTTGTGTTATTATTAAAAATGTGAGCTGCCAATGATATCAATGTCCCTCCTACTTATCTTCATTGGTATTTGGCTAAGCTAGCATTAAAGCATTAGCAATGGGGAGAAGGAATAGAAGGAAAATAACACGGGAAAAAAAGAAAAATGCATAGAAGAAAAGCACTATTGGTTAGAGGGAAGATTGGTAAATGTAGTCTTTTATTTTCGTTTCCTATTTCATAGAAGAGCGTGCACATGTTTTCAAAGCTCCTGCCTTTTTATTAATTATGTTATGGGTTGTAAGAAAAAATGGGAGAAACCAATTTATTTTTATTTTTTTAAAACTTGTGCACAAAGAAAAGTGTAACATTTTGTCAACATTATTTTATTGGTTGTTAAAAAAGATTGGACAACACAAATATTTTTATTTTTTTAAACTTGTGCACAAAGAAAAGTGTTACGTTTTGAAACACATGTATTTTTTTGGTAAAATGTCAATAGGTGATTCAGAGGTAAGAAAAACGTGCATTTTTTTTTATGTTCAACAATAATAACCTTAGTGCTGTAATTTGGTGAGGTCGGCGTGTTAATTGCGGTGATCCCTTTCTGAAAATTAAGATTAAGGCACTTTCAAATATGGCTAAGTGAAGTAGGAGTTTAAATTAACGTTTTAGTTCAGGTTTTGAGGAAGTAATCTATTTTTAAGGTCACGGTTAAGCCAGACACTTAATTGGTGTATGAGATTCCCTTGTTTATGGGACAAGGGACCGTAAAGTCTATGGAAATATATGTATCCTACCCCTTCTGGATTTGAACTTATAACCTCTTAAAAGGAAATATATATTCTTAACTATTAAGCCTACTCAAACTGTATACAAAATCAATATATTATAATTAAACACAAATATACAAATTCAATTTAAATATTAATATCAACTTACTATATTATATAATAGTATCGTTGTATTGCACGAGCTAATACAACGAGCTCCGCCGAACCGCCCAGTGGTGACGGACGTGTTGGGGATGCTATTAATAAGCGACTCCGTTACTCGCTGCATTTCTAGTCCAGATTTCGTGCGTACCGCCAAATCATAAGTACCCATGGCGCAGGTCTCTATGGTTGGCGCAGGTATCATGCAATTGGTCTTGTTGAGGGTTCACGAATCACTATATTTACAGCCACTAACAAGGTTAATTATGGTTTTAATCCATCATTTAGAATGGAAAAAATATACATTCTTAATTAAAACAATGCTAACTCAACCATTAATATCATATCATCCATTAAAATGTAATTGGTTAGTGTATTAGTTAGAATGTAATTGATTAATGTATTAGTTAGTTTATAAATTTTTTTTTTATAAAACATTTTTTTATTTGAAGCTCGCTTTTTACTTCAAAATTTTATATATAAATTAATTGTTATTATACATTTTTAATTTCCTAGAAATGTGATGTGTATTTGTTTTAAGCATTTTCTTTTAAAAAGAAAACCTTAATTTCTAAGAAAATTAGGTAGAAACAATTAATATAAGTATGTACTTAATATAATATACCATAAGTATTATATAATTAAAATGTTATATACACATAAATTGTTATTATACATTTTTAATTTTCTGTATTTATTTTAAGCATTTTGTTTTAAAAATAAAACCTTAATTCTTAAGAAAATTAGGTAGAAACAATTAATATAAGTATGTACTTAATATGATATACAATAACTATTATCTAATTAAAATATTATGTAAACATATAAAGTAAGTAAGTTGTAATTACACATATTCTTTTCTTAATTCTAAAATCTATTAATTTATTATTTTTATTATATAATATATATATATATATATATATATATATATATATATATATATATATATATATATATATATATATATTGATAATGATGATTATCATGTATATTAACTTCAAAAAATTTAAGTAAATTTGACGAAATGATTTTCATAGTCATAATGAATTTAGCAAAGTAAGTCAAACGACTTGAAATAACCCTTTATTTATATATTTATATGGACTTGCAACTATTATACAATTAATATAATATGATCAACCAATAAACTATTGGGTGTGGAATAATCATGAATCTCCATCTAATACATATCTTAACATTGGCTTTTAATATATTTAAAAAAAAATAAGTTAAATATTATACTTTGTCTTATATTTGTGTCAAAATAATCATACTTGGTGTCATTAATTTCAACATGCACCCAAAACAATCAAAAGGAAAAGCAAATTTTCACAGCATTTTAACTCATCAAAATTGAAGAGATTTATGAATTCACTTTGAGTTATTGGTTAAATGTGTAATTGCTACAAGAAAATTATAGCTAATGATTTTGTGATCCATAAAGACATAAGTGAATAAAAAATTATTCAAATTTCTTTCAAATTTAATAAACTTAGTAAACATGTCTCTATTGTCTCTATTGCATGTTTCACTTAACTTTTCTATCAAATTAAATATAATAATCAGTTTACTGATTAACATCTATAAAAATAAATAAATATTTTTTTTTTCAAAAATTAAAAAAATTAAAAAATTATACTCATTAAAATTGTATTAAAATATTATTGATAAAAATAATAAATACGCATATTTAATTAATATAAATATACAACAAATTATTATACATAAAATTACAAAACTCTAACGAAATATATTATTTTCTAAACTATAAAATATAGTAATGATTATCATAAGTATATATCTAACTTCAATGAATTTAGATGGATTGGACTAAGTGACTTTCATTGCCATCTTGGTTTTGGTAGGGCAAAGTCAAACAACTTAAAGTAACCCTCTGACCTATCTATATAGACTTGTAACTATTATATAATTAATATAATATGATCATAAAGTAACCCTCTCAACTATCTATATAGACCTATAACTATTATATAATTTATATAATATGATCAACCAATAAAATATATAAATATTCAATGTGGAATAATCATGGATCTCCCTTCACTAGTAGAATACATTATCCTAACATCATCGTTTAGGATATTTACAAAAAAAAAAGGTTTCCATGACTCCCGGGACATTATACTTTTGTGTAACTATTATATAATTTATATAATATGATCAACCAATAAAATATATAAAATATTCAATGTGGAATAATCATGGATCTCCCTTCACTAGTAGAATACATTATCCTAACATCATCGTTTAGGATATTTGAAAAAAAAAAAAGTTTTCATGACTCCCGGGACATTATACTTTTGTGATATGTGTAGCAATAAGCATACTTGGTGTCCTTTTTAATATGCAACCAAGTTGGCATCATAAGGATGGGATCTACATCATAGTGATATGTGCATTGGGTTAGCAATAGTAGTGTATCATATTTTTACACAATAATGCATTTTCAACTTTAAAAATGCCATATTGGCATCATGGTTGGTTGCGTTATCTATGTGGTTTTTTTTAAGTTGTGCATACATATATTTGAATGGATTCTCAATTATTATTATTATGGTTATAATTATTATTAATAATAGTAATTATAATTAATTAATAATTTTATTATTATTATTAAGTAAATTTTGAGGATTTTTATTTATAATCAATTATTAACTTAATGATTATTATTTTAGAGAAAAATAATAATTTTTTAATAACATTATTTTAAATTAAATCACAAAATAATTATATAATTTTTTTTCATATAAAAAGTGTGGTACATTCAACTTTGTATACAACATTCAACGAAAAAATAATTATATGAAAAAATAACTACACATAAAAAAAAATGAAATGAAGTTGACATTATTAGTTGATTAAACCGGTTAGTTCCTTTCTCATCTTTGAACCTTCTTAATCATCTTTTGTAAGAAGGTAATAAAATAATTATAAGCTTAATATAATAAAGAATTGATGACATTTAAATACATAATAAAACCATATAGTTTAAAAATTGTCAATACCCTCCCATTTCTTTGAATCACTCTCATCACCTATCTATAAGAATAGAATAATAATTCACTTAATAAAAGAATAATTCCAAGTATATATAAGTTAAAAATTAAAAATCTAACTATTAATTAATCACTAAAGGTCAGGTATGTTTATCAATGTTCATCAAATGATAACAAAAGTAAGTCAAATGTGAATGCAACTTCTATATTGATACTAAAAGAATATAAGATAAATAACTACATCTTAAAATATTAAGAAAAATATTAATAGAAAAACATATTATATGTTTTTCTATTAATGCCTCCACCCCCACCCACATATATGTGGGTGCGGGTGGGG
>ML778702.1:1590850-1606354 GCA_009831015.1 Picea engelmannii
ATATAATATGTTTTTCTATTAATGCCCCCACCCCCACCCACATATATGTGGGTGGGGGTGGGGGCATTAGTAGAAAAACATATTATATGTTTTTCTATTAATTCCCACACCCCCATCCAGCCACCCAGCCACCCACATATATGTGGGTGGGGGGAAGACATTAGTAGAAAAACATATAATATGTTTTTCTATTAATGCCCCCACCCACCCACCCACATATATGTGGGTGGGGGGGAGGTATTAATAGAAAAACATATTATATGTTTTTCTATTAATGCATTCCCCCCCCACCCACATGTAGGGTGGGGGTATTAATAGAAAAACATATAATATGTTTTTCTATTAATGCCCCCCCCACCCCCACATATATGTGGGGGGGGGGAGGGGGAGCGGGAGAGGGGCATTAATAGAAAAACATAT
Source organism: Picea engelmannii (assembly GCA_009831015.1). Classification (NCBI taxonomy): domain Eukaryota; kingdom Viridiplantae; phylum Streptophyta; class Pinopsida; order Pinales; family Pinaceae; genus Picea; species Picea engelmannii. Next base: position 1,591,271 of record ML778702.1, read on the forward strand.
TATATCTTTTTCTATTAATGCCCCCACCCACACCCACATATAAGACCTTATCAAGAAATAACTTCATAATCTCTTATCAATCTTTAAGTATGATTTTAAAGATACGTTGGTAACACCAATAACATATTTTTCACTATTTTCAAATTTCCATGGTCAAAAATTTCAAATTTATGACAAATCAAACCCTAAAATAAAACCCTAAAAACAATGCAAGGGAAAATGTTTTGTTATACTTACAAACCCTAAATGAGCGGTAAACTAAGACTTATAAAGAAACACAAATATGCTCGTTGTAAATAATACTATCACAACTGCTAAATCGCGGCTGAGAACGCCTGTCCCCAATATACTGAGAACGTGTGCCTTCAATATAAAACGTTTGTGGTAATTCGTCTGTGGTAATATGAAACATTTGGCTACATTAGGTTGATAAATGGAACGTTGCAATTACATATCCTTACAGTAATGTTTTAATGTGATTAGGTAAATGTTAAAAAGTAAACATGTTAATGGATGTCTTGATAAATGCAAGAAAGTTATGAACAATAAATCTGATCCATTGATTTTGGAGGACAGCTAATAATATGCCAACATCTTCAATGCATAGCCATCAGTTTAGGGTTTAAGGTTAAATAAGGTTAAAATATCATTAATTGTGCCCATTGTCAATAAGTGTATGCCTTTCAACGTAAACATATAAAGGGTTCGTTGATATACTATATATTATAATGTACAATATGAATAAAAAGCCTAGATCTACTTGAAATAAATAAATATTAACTATTTTTAAAATTTAAATTAAATTATTATAATAGATAAGTTCTACTAAGTTAATAAATTATAAATTATAAATATTTTTCTTTTTTCTTTAATCCATAGAGAGTTTACTAATAAACTTATTTGTTCAACACCACAAAAATGAGAACAAATATAAAATTTAATGATAATATACAATAAAATATATAAATTAAATAAGTAGAAACATGAATGAATAAACTAATACTAATTCAAACACATTTTATTTGCTTCTTCCCCATAGTGCCAAATACTATGTGAAGCACCTATGTATCACTCAATTGTGTATTTGAGAACTTTTTTTTACATGTTGTAATTTTCTTTACTTACAACATTGTTTATTTTAGCCTTATGTTCGTGGGATTCTTTTGATCAGTCCCTAGTGATAGTATCAAAAAGAGATTCTTTTGACTAGTCTTTAGTGATAGTATCAAAAAAAAATTGATAGGAAAATTTTCCCACTTCCAAATTTTAAAACTTGTACTCATGAATCAAGATGTATATTTTCATGGTAATTTGAGTCTATGTCTCCTATCTAGAAATTATCTTCATCTCCTTCCATCACCATCTGTGCATCATGCGGTTAAATGTTAATACACATGTCATCTAAGAACTAGTTCGATGAAGCATAGTATATTGAATCCAATTAATAATGAATCCAATTAGTAATATATGTACAATCTAAATTTCATGCAAAATTTAGGTTAAATCATGTGTCATCTAAGATGCATAAATCCTTTATAAATGCTCCAATTTTTTATTACTATTTTATGTAACATGAAAACAAATAGTAAGTAATGATTATAATTTTAAAGAGAACCCTTCATAAAATAAATACATATATTTCAATACTCAATAACGTTGTATTGGAGCGATCACGGTAACATTAAATGTTGTGATTTCTAGGTCTATCTATGAGTTCACACCTTCAACTAAATCAACATTAAATGTTGTAATTTCTAGGTCTATCTATGAGTTCACACCTTCAACTAAATCTAGATAGTTTTGTAGAGAAAATATGACCTCCATGTTGATTTCATATGTTTTTGGATCATATGCTATATAATAAAATAATAGATATATTCATTTCTAGTTCATAATGCTCGCACCATTACTTCTATAAAATGAATCTACCTACTCTCTCTTTCTTTTCAATTCATAATGGAAGAGGTAGTATTAGAAATGGATGATGGGGACATATGTATCTGTATTCTTTCTATCTATTATTTGACCCAAATTCCTCCATTGAAACTTCTACTCACTTGTATGAATAACTCAACTTGGAGATTCTAGCTTGGCCTTCAAATGGGGTGAAATACTAAAAACCTAAAGCAAGATTGTGAGAAGAGGTGAACTAGGCTCCACAAGAAAATATTATAAAATCTCCAATTGAAACTCATTGGGGATGCTTTTTGGCCTTCGTCTGATATTTTTTCTTTACTTGATATTCTATGGTGTTTCTTGTCTCTTTTCCTACATCCAGCATCACTGTTTGATCTCTCTCTACTAGAAGCCATATTATCTTTAGATCTATTACTACAATATACAAATACGGTAAGTACATAAAATACATGGCATAAATATATGCATGATTTTGCATGAGCATTGAAAATACACATGCATAACATTAAAACATTGAGAGATTATTTCGTCATAGAATGTGATAATTAGAGGGGTAGTTTTCCACAAGTAACATGATACTTGTGGAATGAAGTCTAACAGTTGTTATAAATTAAAATAAACTAACTATCACACCATGAATAATACCATATTACCTACTCTCATTCAAATGTATCTACATGGATGCGTATACTTGGACATGTAAAGGGTAGCAAGGAGAACATAGTGTAGTGGAAAAGATGGGTTACATCGAATAGTTTGCATTAATTTATTTTTCTATAATTTGGTGTGAGAAATTATTGGTATGGACCAAAGTGAGACCTTGTAATGTCCCTAATCCAAACCCCATTGGTAATTGTATATATAAGTTAGTGAACCATTGGTACCAATCGTAAATGTAATTGTACATATAGGCTAGTGAGTCGTTGGCACCAATTTTTGGTTTTGCGCACACCTGCGTATTGCGTGAGGATTGTTATCAAAGAAAGGGTGTGCACATTTCATTGTGTTGCACACACCTAGGTAAGTGCACATGGTTTCACATCAAAGGAAGGGTGTGCAGATTTCACAGTGTTGTGCACACTTCAGTAAGTCCACGTGGATTACCTTGAAGTGCATAGAGCCAAGTTATACACACACACACACACACACACACACACACACACATGTCGTTGAGGCCGAAGAACCTGTGTGGTTATGAGGCTGGTGAGTTGGGAAGAAAATAGGCCAGTGCGCCTTTCCTTGCAAAATGTAATCACACTCAAGTTATAAATAATATCACATCATTTCGGGCAAACATGTCAAATGAAAAGAGACAGGGGGCTAACTCCACTGAAAATGAAAAATGAGGGACTCACGTCCAAGGGAATATTTTATTAATATTTCTGAAAAGTGTAATTATGAGTAATTATTTATCCTAAGTTCCCGAGGGATGGGAACGAGTCACCAAGTAGCTAAAACTACTTCTGAAGGTGACAAGTGTCCAATTTAAGTCATCCAATATATAGTGTTTTGCTTATCATATTTTGGGGGGATTAGTCTTTCATTTTATTGTGTGCAGAAGGGGTTCAGACCAACTGAGGAAAGAATACCGTTAGTTTATCTGTGGAGAAAATGTTGTAAGGAGTTTTCTATATTATAACCAGATTTTTACTATTGAAAAGGTGGGTTGTCAAGCCTATGAGAATTATCTCTAGGTGAGAGATTTCTTGTTGAAGAGGTGGGTTGTCAAGCCCATGAGAATTCTCTCCAGGTGAGAGTTTTAATGGGAATTGTTCCCTGGTGCACTGGGAATTAGTTGTAGGACTCTGAGACTTCCTATACAACATGTTGCTAGAACCCTAGAAGGGAAGTGGGGAAGCCAAGGAATTGTTGAGAAGAGAAGGGGCACACTTCCTTGGGTGTAACAAGCATGTGGGGAATAGGAGACTATAGGCTAGTTGCAACAGTGACACCTTGAATTGTATTGATTATAAGACCTTAGCTTGGAATGGGAACCATTTTTCCCTGGTGGAGTTAAGCCCTAGCTTGGGGGTGACCTATTGTTGAAAGTATATGAGAAACAAAGTCTATGGTTGGGAGGAACATCTAAGTTATGTGCCAAGTTGGTGACTTTTCATAAAAGATAAGTCTCTTTATGTGCTTGTATCATTTACTATGTGCTTAATTATCTATGTTTAATATGGTCTTAATTCTAGTATGTTGTTGCATATAAGTAATTATTGTTATTTTGTATAATTTTTCTTGCACATGTAAGTGTGGTGCTGATATTCAGTATTTGTAGTTGTGCATGAGAATGACAGTTGTTGTTAGTTATTCCTCTTAAGTTAACCTTATGATAATGGTCATGAGTCTCCGAGGTGAATTCAGAATGGTCGTGCGTGCAGTGAAATACTCTTTGGCAAAAAGAGGATGGATTCGCTTGTGCACACATGGATTACATGTTCATAGATCACATGTTCAAAATGGATTACCTGCACAATAGTGTTGTGTGCTTAGTATGCATGTGCACACAATTTTTTTGAGTTACTTCTAATATTATGAGTTATGTGAGAAGAGGAAAGTTTGGGTGGTGCAACTCAACTTGGGGTTGAGCACATTACTTCAAGCATTATTGTGAAGACTGATGTTATAGAGTAGAATATGTGCACTAGGTTTTGGAGTAGCATTGTTCAGTAGTAAGGTGGGTAATATTACATTTTGGTAATGGGGATGTTATAGAATGGTATCAGAGTAGATTGGTAATGGGGATGTTACATTATGGTAGCAGATCATATTGGTAACGAGGATGTTACATTATGGTATTAGAGCTCTGGTTTCAACATTGAGCCTGCATGGGCTAAGTTTTTACTCAAGAATAAATAAATTCAGACTGGTAAGTCGTCGAATTTGGAATCACAATGTGGCCATGGTGCACATAAAATTAGAATGTGAAAGTGTGAGTGATACATTTTTGACATTGTGGGGTACGGAATTGGAAATGCACAGAAAAATATGAGGCGTGGTGTGCACACTAAAATTTGGGGTTGCACAGAGAAAAAATTGTGGAGCATGCGTAATATTGATACATGGTGTATATGTTAAATATTGACATCGTGCATTGGTACATGTTGAATATGTGTGTGCAGACGAGATTCAAAAGAAATGATTCTAACAAAATGGTGCAGAGTTTTTATGAAGTTGTTGCATGAATTCATCTAACAAATCTTATTTCTTGCACATTTTGCAGAATTAGCAACGGTTAGAGAAGGATAGAATCAATGCAAAAATTCAAAAATCATGGAAGATGGATAGAGATCTTATAGACATAATGATGAATTCAGGGATTTGTATGTCGGTTTGGGTGTTGATGGTACAAAATCCACAAAAGAGAGCATAAACTTGGTAGAAACCATAAAGGGACTCCAAAAAGATTTCCAAATCTATAAAGTTGATAATGAAAGGCTTATGAAAGCCAAGGAGCATCAAAATGACTTTAATATCAAGTTGATGCAAATCTTGAACATAATAGAAAGGAAAATGGATAAGGAGACAGAGTCAAGAAAGTCAAGAAGTCACAGGTCTCATGATAGAAAAGAAGAGAAAAAATAAGTTCAAATAGGCATTATCACCAATCACCAAAGCATTCATATAGGAAAGTGTGAAATAACTCAATTCCATCTCCTATTTGAAAGCATAAGAGAAGGACTAGGTTGGACAAGATACAGGGAGAAACAAATAAGATCAAGCCTCCTACCTTTGACAATGAGCACAAGAAAGATGAATATGCAGAGACTTGGCTGCTGGGTATGAGGAAGTACTTCCAATTACATAATTATTCTACACAGGAAGAAGGGAGAATTTCCATCTGACAATCAAGTTTAAATGATAGACAAAGAAGGTGGTTAGAATTCCTCAGTGAGTGTGACTTTGACATAAATCATATCATAGGAAAAGAGAACAAGGTGGATAACCCACTCAACATGAGGGTGCAATGCATGCTACAACCATTAGCGTGTACAAATTAGATTTGTGTGATAAAATTTCAGAAGTTTCCAAATCAGATCAATGCTATGTGGACATAAATGAGAATTTACTGCAAGGTATGTTGCAACATAAATTTGACGGTTATGATCTAAAAGAGGATGGAATCCTCATGTATAGATGTAGAGTTTATGTGCCAAATGTTTACGAGTTGAATTTTTTTTTATTGTTGGGGATGCATAAATCTCCTTATGCGGAACACCTAGACTACCAGAAGACAACAACAACATTAAAACAACAATACTTTTGGCTAGGTATGAAAAATGAGGTTGTTTATTTTATTGCTAAATTCCGTGAATGTCAAAAGGTCAAGGCTGAGCCCACACTTCGAACTGGTTTGCTACAACATTTTCCCATTCATGAGTGGAAGTGGGAAGTTGTAACCATGGATTTCATTACTAAGCTACCTAGGACTACTAAGAAACATGATTATATTATAGTAGTGGTGGAAAAACTTACTAAAGCTTCCCATTTTATTCCAGTGAAGTCGGTGCATAAGGAAACCCACATTGCTGAAATATACATGCGAGAAATTACTAAGTTGCATGGTGTACCTAAGACAATTGTGTCGGACAAAGATTCCAAGTTCACATAAAAATTTTGGAAATGGATATTCAAAGGACTTGGGACAAATATGAAATTTACCATAACACATCACCCTAAGATAGATGGTCAAACAAAGAGGGTAAATCAAGTGATTAAAGATATGATCACGATGTATGTGATGGATAAACCATCAAAATGGAAAGACTACCTTCACTTGGTAGAGTTTTCTTACAACAATGGGTATCAAGCATCTTTAAATATGAGCCCATTTGAGGCACTTTATGGAAGAAAGTGAAACACATCAGTGAATTGGGACAATCCAACAGACCGCGTAGTTGTTGGGCCAGATCTTCTCTAGGAAATGGAGGAGAAGATGCTAAAGATAAGGTAGAATTTAAAGGTTTCCCAGTATAGGCAGAAAAGCTTCATAGATAAATGAAGAACCCACAACAAATTTAAAGTGGGCGACCATGTGTTCTTGAAAGTAAAAACCAAACGCAGTTCCATGAAATTCATAAATTGTTATAAGTTGGAAACACTCTATTCTGGACCATTTGAAATCCTATAAAGGATTGGTTTTGTTGCATATATGCTTACATTTCCTGCATCCTTATGTATTCATAATGTTTTCCATGTATCATTGCTTAAAAATTATGTACCCGATGTTAATCATACTATTGATTGGAATGTAATTCAGGTGGATCCAAAAGGTGATTTTCAAGTGCAACCGATTTGCATATTGGATCGGAAAATCAAACAGATATGAAATCGATCCATGGAGCTAGTAAAGGTCCAATGGAACCGGTATGGTCCCAAGGATGCAACTTGGGAGCATGAGGATGATATGCGGGCAGAGTTTCCAAATCTTTTTGAATATTTTTGAATATTTGTATGTACTATAATGCACTGAGGACAATGCATAAATAAGGGGGAGGGGATTGTAATGTCTATAATCCGAACCCCGTTGGTAATTGTACATATAGGCCGATGAGTTGTTGGTACCAATTGTAAATGTAGTTGTACATATAGGATGGTGAGTTGTTGGGACCAAGTTTTGGTTTTGCATACACATGAGTAGTGCCTGATGATTGTTATGAAATAAAGGGTGCACACATTTCATAGTTTTGTTCACACCTAGGTAAGTGGGATTGGTTGCACATCAAATGAAGGGTGCACACATTTCACAGTGTTTCATGCACTTGAGTAAGTGTGCATGGATTACCTTGAAGTGCACATTGATTCGAGTTATGTGTGTGTGTGTGTGTGTGTGTGCATGTCTGTGCGTGTGTGTGTGGATGTATATGTATTTGAGGCTAGAGATCTTATGTGGTTATGAGGATGGTGAGTCGAGGTGCAAATAGGCTAGTGCGCCTATATTTGTAAAATGTAAATCACACTCAAGTTATTAATAACATCACATCACTACACGTAGAAAGATCAAACAAAAAGAGATGGGGCTAACTCCACCGAAAAGGGAAAAGGGGGGACTTAGGTCCAAGGGAATATTTTATTAATATTTCCAAAATGTGTAAATATGAATAATTATTTATCCTAAGTTCCTAAGGGATGGGAACAAGTCACCAAGTGGATAAATATACTTTTGAAGGTGACAAGTGTCTATTTTAAGGCACACAAAATATATTGTTGGCCTTAGTGTATTTTGGGGGGATTAGTCATTCATTTTCTCATGTGTAGAATGGGGTCAAACCAACTGAGGAAAGACGACCATTACCTTATTTGCAGAGAAAATATTGTATGGATTTTTCTGTATTGTAAACATTGTTTTTTTATTTGCAGAGAAAATATTGTACGGATTTTTCTGTATTGTAAACATTGTTTTTTTTTCGAAGAGACGGGTTATTAGGCCCGTGAGAATTCTCTCTAGGTGGGATATTTGTTGTCGAAGAGGTGGATTGTCAAGACCGTGAGAATTCTCTCCAGGTCAGATTTTTGCTAAGAATTGTTCCTTGGTGCACTGGGAATTAATTGCATGGATCCAATACTTCATGCCTGACCTATTGTTGGAACCCTGGAAGGGAAGTGGGGAAGTCGAGGGACTATTGAGAAAAGAAAGGGTACTCTTCCTTGGGTGTAACATGCATGTGGGGAATGAGAGACTTTAGACTAGTTGCATTAGTGGCACCTTCGACTGAATATTTCTATTAATTATTAGAACTTAGCTTTTCATATGATCCTTTTTTCCCTGGTGGAGTTAAGTCCATCTCAGGGGGTGACCTATTGTTGAAATTATATGACCAACAGAGTCTATGGTTGAGAGGAACGTATGAGTTTTCCATGTAGTTGGTGACTTTTCATAAAATATAAGTATCTTTATGTCCTTGTCTCATTTACTGTGTGCTTAATTATCTATGTTTAATATGGGTTTAATTCTTCTATGTTGTTTCATATAAGTAATTGTTGTTAATCTATATAATATTTCTTGCACATGTAAGTGTGGTGTTGATATTCATTGTTTGTAGTCATGCATGAGTATGACAATTGTTGTTAGTTATTCCTGTTAAGTTAACCTTATTATAATGTTCATGAGTCTCCGAGGAGAAGTCAAAATGGTCTTGCATGCAGGGAAATACTATGTGTATAGAAGAGGCTGGATTCTCTTGTCTACATAGGGAATCAATCTACGCACACAAGGAAAATAGATTTTTCATAGGACGTCAGAATGGTTATGCACATAGTAGAGATCACATGTTCAGAATGGATTACACGCATATTAGTGTTGTTTTCTCAGTATGCATGTGTGCACAATTGTTTTGAGTTACTTCCATTGTTATAAGTTGTGTCAAAAGAGGAAATTTTGGGTGGCATGACTTAGCTTGGGTTTGAGCGTGTTACTTCAAGTATAATTTCACATACTAATTTTATAGAGTAGGATATGTGCACTAGGTTTTGGAGTAGCATTGTTGAGTAGTAAGATGGGTAATGTTACAGTTTGGTAATGGGGACGTTACAGATTGGTATCAGAGAATATTCGTAATGGGGATGTTATATTAGGGTTAAATCATGAAGGTGGGTAACACTTTCGTGATAATCGGATCTCCAAAATTCTGAAAAACATGTTTTCGACCAAAAGATATTTTTTTTCAGCTGAACTAGTTTTCGATCGAAAAATGGAACGTCAAATTGAACGGTACAGTGATGACACCCTCGATTTGTGTGTAAAATTTTAGTCAAACGGATTTTTTCCATCTGACAAAATGTTTTTGGCCGAAAGATATTCCGACGAAACATTTTTCGGCTAAAAAATATTTCGGCCGAAAGATTGTTCAGTCAAATAACCTTTCTTCTGAACGATTATTTGTATATCAACCACTCGTCGATTTTGGAAAGTTTTGCAACCTTGTTGGTGTCTGTGTGTGACTGTGAGTTTGAGTGTTTGGTCATTCTGAGCTATTGTCAGTCTGAGCGTTTTGTTGTATGTGAGTCTGACCGTTTGGTTTTTTGTGAGTCTGAGCATTTGGCCGTTTGTGAGGTATGTTGGTGTTTGTGAAGTTTGTTGGCGAGTGGTCGGCGAGAGGTCTGTTGGTGAGCGGTTTGTTGGCGAGAGGTCTGTTGATGAGAGGTCTATCAGCGAGAGGTCTGTTGGCGAGAGGTCTGTCGGTGAGAGGCCTGTTGGCGAGCGGTCATAGGTGTGGCACAACAGTTGTCTTGGTGAGCGATCGACGAGTTTTAGGTATTTTTCCAAGCTTTAGTTTTAGTTTTTAATTTGAAATTTTAATTTGTATTTTAGTTTTAGTTTTTAATTTTAATTTTTAATTTTAAGTTTAGTTTTAGTTTTAGTTGTATTTTAATTTTAATTTTAGTTTACTTTTACTTTTAGTTTTTATTTTTTCAGAAATTTAATTTATTTTCTTAAATTAAAATTTAGTTAATTAGGTGGACGAACAGGGAAATGTCGTGGGTACCCCAATAGCTTGGCCATAGGGCTAGGCCCTCACAGCCAAGTCATAGTCCAGTGGACTGTGACTTGGCAGTGGGGGCCTAGCCCTGTGGCCAAGCTGTTGGCATGCCCATGACATTTCTTTGTTCAACTTAGGCCCATAACATTAGAAGTAAAAATTTATAATATTTTTTTATAAATTTACTAATATTACTAATATTTTTAGAAGTAATATTTTTTTATAATATTACTAATATTTATAAAAATTAATGGGAACGGTGTGGTTAACTTAACGAAGCAAGCAGATTGCAGAAGAGAAACCACAACAGTCCAAACGTTTTTTTCACCATCATACTTCATCACCTATTCAGTTAATATAATAAATCTATTCCCAAGAGGACATTACAACTTAAATTAGCTTGTCTTCAGTTCATGACTGTTTCCATCAATTAACCTTCACCAAAACTTTTCTAAAACCAAATACAACAACAATTACCTTCATGTTAGTACCTTGTTTACAAAATGATCAAAACACAAAAGAAACATTAACTAGTCTATTACAGTGAATATCCAGCCTGACATTATCCCTTGTACCAGTATTATTTATCTTGTAGACACTTTTTCATAGTTCCCTATAAGATTATCTATGATTTTTGTAAAAAAAACACCTTCCTCATCCAGTTGTAGTGTTTCCTTGGACATCTGATCTGCAACCTTTTTATATGTTATGTAAATGTGATGTGCTTTTAGTTGAATAAAACTTCCACACAGTCCTGATTTTTTCCATCCATGGCTGCAAAGCGAGTACGTGTAAATTATTATCATTATTGAACCAATCAATAATGTAATTTGAATCACCTCCTAGAATTAATCTTGTAACCTTCAATACATTTTCAAAATACAACATGCACCAAAAGGCTAATAGTTCTCCTTTTGTATTTGTCCCATACCCATAGACCATTTTCATATTGAAGGTCCCTAAGGCTGGACATTTTAAAACAGACCTTGCCCTGCATTTTTTGCCCATGTCCTGTGAGACTCCATCAAAGAACCATACTGCATAATCCCAATCCAAACAAGGAGTTATATCAATCCTTAAGTTTTTTAACTTCTGGACATGTTTGTATTCTCCCAAGGCATGTAGGATGCAAGTACACACTCTGCCAAGGCTAGAAAACTTATTTTCAAATATAATTATATTTTTCTGTTTCCATAATATTTACTTGTGGTATTATGACATTTTAGAAGTGTGTCAATCCACTTTATTTTGTGAGTATGTTACATCACATAATTTAGTATATACCATAGTCTTGTTCAACATATGCCCATATTACTAAAAGTAAAAATTCAAACATTTATTAGAATTAAAAAATTATAATATTTACTTGTGGGGTTACAACATTTATTTATGTAAATTAGAAAAATACTATACTTTAGAATGACCTATGCTACATTGTATTTTCATATATCAATTATAATAATTTATGATTGCAACTAATAAATTCCATGAGAATTAAAAATGAATGTCTTATAGAGCTCACACATTTAAATTTTTAAATGCCCCATGTCACATACCATCCCAACACTCAAATCACCTATAATTGCATCCTTTCTCAATTGTAATCTTCAAACTTCTACCTCCCTCTCTCAATCTCTAGCAATTCATATTCTTATGGCCCATCTCTAAAAGATAGTTACAATTGTTCCTCTTATTTACATGCCACTTGAACAATCAATTCAACTTCTACATGTCTTTTGATTCCCACTTCCTAATGACAATGAATTGGTTCAATAGTTATTGTCGATGCACCATACACATGTTTCTTTTGATCTTGTAATCCCTTGTACATTTTGTCAATTCACAGAGGTTAATATATGCACCCTCAAAGAAACCATTAGGATTGATCTATTCCATGGTAACATTGAGTGTTATTCTACCAATAACTCGATCAACTTAGTCCTCAATCATTCAACTACTCATAGACCATACTACACGAATAATTGACCAATTGACCAATAAACATTCTTAGAACCTTTTAGGTTTTTGTTGACATGTTCTAGAAACATGCATCCATTATTTCCATTAATTGTCCATCAATGTCATCTTCAAGTCAAATATGCATAGTTCAGTAAATATATCACTTCCATATTAGGTCGGTTCTCTCCTAGTGGAACTTCCCAACAAAACTTAGTACTTAGACGCACTCTGACCTAATTGACTATTTGACTTCTTACACAATTCCTTATGATTCCTAGAAAACATTTAATTTCTGTACTCAAATTCCTTTAATATCATGATGGATCTCTATATATTTATGTTTCCATCATGCACTTGTGGAGAAAATGTACTTGTATATCAAAATTTACAAAGATTTATTTCAATAAAGATTAGTAATTGATAATGAAAACTATTTTACAAAATAAATGGCTTCTCAAAATACAAGTCAAAGGGTGATTCAAGTAATAAGTTGTGACTTTTATTTGGATATGCTAATTGGGTCTAGCTCAAGTGCCAGAGAGGACAATTTCATATCTACCCCACCTAGGACCAATCTGCACTTTTGACATGTTTTCTTTTCATGAGAAGACTATTGATTAGGACTCTTCATGAGTTAATTTGTTATTGGGGATGGAAAGGTAACAACAATCTCATTCTAGCACATATCTGTGTGTGTAATCTCTAACCAAAGTTTTAGTTGGTAACCTACCAAAAGTACTCAATTGTTAACCTAGTTGAAATATGTTGGTAACCAAGAGAGAATCTATTTCTCTCTCTCTCTCTCTCTCTCTCTCTCTCTCTCTCTATACCCCCAACTCTGTCCACTTATCGCTCTTTCTCTCTATACGAAAACCATGATAGTTTGGTCATTGTTCTACTATTTTCCTTTCATTATGAAGTAATTATTTTGTTAGTTAATGTTTAAAATCCATATAGTTTATAAGTTTCACCTTTCCATATAAATTTCAAGAATCTATTTTGAATATTTTTGACACAAGCACATAGCTACATTAACCATTCAACACATTATAACATATCCAATCCGTTGACTAGTAAGGCATAAAGTTCCATTTGAAGCTATATTTTTACTAGTTTAGTAGATACCTTATGTCACTTTCCTATATCCCTTTGATTTATTCATCATTTGAGATCTTTGGTAGTATATAGAAATGTGTTTAATATTTTTTTAGGGATGTTGATATTTACAAAATTTGGTGTGTTGGTGTAATTTACTAGTATTGTGGTATTGGATAAGTGGTTCAGGATTATAGGGGTTAGGGATAATATTAGGAGTTAGAAGGTTGAATATTATATGGGTCAATTATTAAGGTTTATAAATTCTATATACAAGGGTTTTAAAGATTATGGGTTATTATTTGAGGTATATGAGTTAGGGGATATATGGTTTATAATATTCAAGTGCTATAGGAGTAAGGAGTTTTAAGATTTAGTGCTTGTGAGTGATAGGGACATAGGCCTATATGGTTATATGTGATCTGGGTTATGTTTTATTATTATAGTGGTTAAGCTCATAGAGCTTATAAGTACTTCGGGTTAGGCTGTATAGGAAAATTATAAGGGTTAGGTGTGAGGAATTATATTAGTTATGTCATTATGTATTAACCCCTAATGACATTATTTTTCCATTATGAGGTTTTGCATACTAAAATAGGCTTTTGGGGCCCTACAAATATTCAAAGGAAAAAATCCAATGTCTTACAGCCTAAAATATACTTCTAAAGATCATGGACCATGCATAGATTCTAACACCACACCTTTCTTGTAAATGGAATTTGTGATCTATAGGGGTCATATGAGTTCCATTAGAAGGAATTATGTGTGAGGGATGTAATTTCTTGTGACCCTGGTGATGTTAGAATGATAAAAATGAATGAATCGGGGAATAAAAAATTCTTTTAGGGATTATAAAACTTGCACGTGGTGCTAAAACACCTAAGAAGCCATGAAAGCGCATCTTTGGCCCAAGAGTGTAATATGAGCACCATTCAAATATCTATATTTCATATTTTTAAACCATATTTAAATTCACTGTGCAAGTTCCCATATCATCCCTCCAACTTAAAGGAACCTTATTTTTTCAAATTTCCATAACCACTATAGTGTTGTGAGAGGCCACCATGACTGTGTGTTAACCTCAAGGTTAGTGGGTGAGGACATTTAGGGGTTTGTGCATTTAGGGCAAATTCTAAGATTTGGTTGATCAATATTAGCTTAACTTTGCTTGTTGGAAATCCTCTTTGGAAACTAAACAAGTGTATTGGTCATGTGGTACACCAAAAGGATTAAACCATGGCAATGTTTCTTGGTCAACCACAATATTTGTCTCTAGTGGTTTTCGAACTATTTGATTCTAATTATATAATGAGGTTGTCTAGAATTATCTCAACCATTATTTCTCCTTCCAATTGTAGTGACCCTTTGACTAAAGGAATAATTATAACGAATAATTCATTTTGGATAATAAAGTCTAATATAGAAATAAAAGAGTCTTAGATGGGAACTAATTATTATAACTTCATTTAATATTTAAAGATGTGAAGTAATTATTATCTTATTGATGATATTTATATTCATATAATATAACTTCAAATTGACAACTTCTTAATTAATTCATTAATAACCTAGATACATTAGTAACTAATGTGTTTATTGAACCATAATATTGTATGTGTGTTGGATATTT
>ML778703.1:13008-48854 GCA_009831015.1 Picea engelmannii
CTTTAAAATTTTGCAGCCGAGAATAAGCTGGGGAGAGTCGAAAGGGTTGCAGCAACCAGCCGAGTACGCCTCGTATCAGCGCCCCAACCGGTGTGAGCTTCATGAACTGCCATAAACCCAGGGCTAATTGCAAAAACAGCAGGGCGTTATTCAAAATCAACTCGAATTCTGTATTTGACATCCTTCCTGTATTTGAGCAGAGTCAATTCAGTCTGTTAATCGTTCTCCTCCTTAGAAAGAGCAGTCTGCTAATATTTCTTCTCCTCTACTTAGTTCGATGTTGATACCTATTTATTTATTCCTTTCGCAGGTTTGATGTTGATACCCCATTTATTTCTTTGTTCCTTCTGCATTGAGCAGAAAACCAGAAGCTTCATCCGATTGAAAAACATGCTTTTGTTTTTTTCTCCTTTTGCTTTGAGACTTCGACCAGAAAAAGAAAAAGCAAAAGCAAAAGATGAATTCCGCGTGGAAAGACACGAATCTCTAAAGATTTGATGTTGATAGCTTACTTTCCTTTGTTTTTCCTTTTGCTCTGTGGTTTGGAGTAGAAAACCGAAAAGAATAATTTCAGGTGGAAGACGCGCTTTTTTTTCCAGTAATTATGAGTGGGAAGACCTTGACCAGAAATCTGAACTCATATAAATATACAATGTATATTTATTATAATGCAATTATCAAATTAAGGAATATAGCATATGTGTTTGTTGTAATGTAATTACTAAATTTATTACCTTCATTCATCGCATCATTCATCGCATAGCATTTTATTGATAACTATAAATATAAATAAGATGTACACGCTACTTCTAAAATTGAATAAATAATTTATTTTTAATATGATTTTTTTTTAAAGATATTATATTATTTTTAAAATAAATAAATAATTTATTTTTAATATGATTTCCTTGTGTTTGTATGCTTTATTTTATTTTGAATGGATGTTTGATAAATAATAATAATTTTGGTATTATAATTTTTATTAGAAACTATCTTTTAATTTAAATATTTAAATTGGTTTTTAAGAAACATAAAAGAAGATTTACATATTATTGTATCAATAATCACAATAAAATTAAAATTAATAATCATTTAAACACACATAAAACTTAAAATTGATTTAAAAGCTCATTAATTTGTTATTTAAAAAAAATTGTAGTTTTAAAGATAACTAATGATATCAATTTGATTTTGGAAGATTTCATCTCCGACAATCTACCTAAAATGACTTCATTCTTTTTTCACTAGAACTTTTGTCAGTAACACTCTCTCCTATGTATAACCTATGGAAAAAGACTTCATTCTTCTTCACTAGAACTTTTACCATTAACTTTTACCATTGATCTCAAAATCATACTTAAGCACAACATGAATTCCTATGTAATAACAATAATTAAAAAAAGAGTTGGTTTCCTTCACAAATAAGTTTTATAACCCATTTACATGCAATATCAACTTATATAAGATTGAGTTCAAGGTAATGATTGTTTTTCATGAAAATAAAAAGAACATTATATTGACTTTGAGAGATGATTTGAGATGTTTAAACAACTAATGTAAATATGATATACAAAGATGAATATAGAAAATCAAATTATCTTTATAAATATATAATTTGTATTTATAAAAATTTAACATCACTATCATTATCACTATCACTATAAAATAATATATTGATATGTTAATTTTTTTTAAATATAAAACATACATATCAATATATATATATGCTGCAGCGACGTGTTTCTTTTTTTTAATCGTTTTGGGTGGAGTGTTGAAATTAATGGCATGACGCAACTGCTGAGGTTTGTACACAAATATCACATGATGATTGATGATGATTGAAATCACATAAATAAAATAGTGTGTGGGTGGTGGATGGAAAGTGTTCTCCCAGCCAGTGGAAAATCAATTCAAATATCATTTACCATTACCAAGTGGATATGTACTTCTGTTTGTTTTGTTTTGTGAGCCCTATCCGGTGTAGCATATTCACATCAATATGCATAAGTGGCTTCTGAGATAGTTGTGAACATATTCATTTCACTGAAAGTATACTATCTCAATCTCCTGCTGTCATCATAATTGCACAGAATCCCTGCAGCAGAATTAAGTTATAAACAAATATCCAATACCCCATGTGAATGAATCTTAGAAAGGTGCCCCATTATGTAAATATTTCTTGGCATTTGTTATAAGTCATCAATATGTTTTTTTTTTTTTTGGATAATTTAATAATAATACAGATTTTTTTAGTATTTGTTAAAGAAATAAGTTCAACATGTTTCTTTTAGATAATTTTTTATTGCTTAAATTATATTTCTAAGTGTAAAAATAGTTTCAATTTGTTAAAAAACTTCTGAAACATTGAGATTATACAAAATAAACCATTTAAATCTACAAATCTAACAATTTATAACTAAATTTCTAACAAAAATTAAAAACAATTAAACTACTACATTTAATTAATTTAATAATAATACAAATAAATGAAACATAATAATAATAATAATAATAGTTCTAAGACAAAAGAAACATGCGTCACTCCAATGGGATACAACATGATCCAAAGAGCAAACACTATGAGATTGACTTCATTGAAAGAGAAACCATGAGGCCCCGCTTGCATAATATATTTCACAAACTTGCAAGAAAACTAACGAGAGTGGGCCCCTTGCCCAACACCAATAGGTTTCAGTTTGTTAAAAAGCCTAATAATTTCGTTCAATCCATTATTTAGTGGTTTGACTTTTTTATTTTTACTATTTTCTCGAATCGATAATGGACAAACTTTTCAAAAACACCGACCAGCTGGCTATTTTTTATTTGGTGGGAAACTAATATTCAGTAGCAGCAGTGGTTTAAACTTCTACTTTTTGGTTGTATTTGGTAATTTTTTTTGTTTGATTTTGCTCTAAATCTATGGTTAGATTTGCAGATTTGAGTGGCTAAGTTTGTATAATCCCAGTGCTCCAAGAATTTTTCCTCAGGCTAAATCCATTTATGCATTTAGAAATACAATTTAAACAACAGAAAATAATTATTTTGTCCAAATTTACATCGCCTGCCAAAAAACCCAAAAGATAAAAGATTATAAATCCTCCATCTAAATTGTTTTTAAATCCCATAACCTATAATCCTACCCCATTTAATATCATTTAATATTAGATAATATACTACATAGTAAGACAGTAGGTTGAATATTCACTGCCAGCCTTTTTGTGAAGGGCAACTTTTTCCTACTGCCTGTGTGATAAGTGCATGAGACAAGAGTGTGATAAGTCAAGCTTCACATTTCTGACAGAGGAGGCCTCTGACAAAGCTGTTCGAAAGGAGCAGTTAACAAATGGTATAAGAGCCATGGCCTTCTTTTTACCCCGGGTATGATATCAGACTCTTCGATTTGATAATGTTAGTCGCTCTGTATTTATAGTCTGTGTGATTTATTTTCTGTGTGTAAAGAATCCAGTGCCGTATCAAAAGTATTGGGCCCTTTAAAGGCAGGGTTTCCACTCTTGCGACACACTTCTGAGGCTGTATCAGTAGTTTCGGGCTCTTTAAAGGAAGAGTTTCCACTACTGCGACCTCCTGACAAAGATTACTAGTTTTTACTTGAGCAGTCGGCCAGGAGCCTATCTGACATTCTCTCTCTCCAGAGCAGAGAACTAAGATTAAATGCCCTGCTTTCCTATGTAGAAATAGTAAGATCTACTACTATGGATTCTAGAACAATGTCTTTTAGAGAAGTCAGAAATGCTGAAGAACAAAGTACCTCCGAACCTGACTCTGTAAATAGTTTAGAGTCTATGTTTTCTTTCAATAGATCTCAAAGCATAAATCATGATAGCATAGAGGAGGTAGAAACTCAACCCCAAGCAGCATGGAAATTACCTCCTATTTCCCCAAGTCATGTATATCAAAATCTAAATATGTTCCACCTAAAAGATGTAACGCGGGTAATCGTGAAAGAATCAGTAAGCAGAATACAACAAAATAGTGATGCCAGTCAAACAATTTCACTAATCAATGCCAAAGAAATCCAAAAGGAAGCTAAGAGACATGGAACAAATTATCTCCATTTTGGATGTCTTATAATTGGAATAAGCCCGCTTGTGCACAAAGGAATGGACTCTTATGCTTTATGCACAGTAAGGGACTTGACCCATAACAAGTTTATTGATTCACTGATTGGTGGAATACTTGCCCCTCTCTCTAATGGGCCTGTTTATTTTGACTGTTATCCAAATTTCTCTGTCTATACTTTTGATGAGAATATTGAAAATATTCTAAAACTTCAGATCAGAACAATGGGATTTGATATGTGCCCTACCAGAACAAACATATCTTTACAAATTAAGGGATGCTTTAGACATACCAATACTTTGTTTCCTGCAGTCTTGCATACCCCCAGTAAAGAATCCCAATCCAGCACTTTGGTCTTAACAGACCCTTTGAATCAAAAGATGGAACATTGCTTAATAAAATGGGAAAATCTATCTTTTCCCACTGATTGGGTTATTGATACTCCCAGAGTACCAATCCCAAGAGCCATCACCTCTACTCAAATAAAAAAGACCTCCACTTCTGCAGTTATTTCTTTTCCCCAGAGGAACCTTTCTAAGCAGGCTTCTTGTGAAAAACCCCATCTGAGTTCCTCATTCCCTTCCTCATCTTTTTGCTTACATGCCTCACTCCAGTCTTTGGCAAATCAAGTTGGCCAAATCCCTTTTACAGTAAAATGTTTTGACCGTGGAGAGCTCATTACTTTGTCCACTCTTTCTGCCTTCAAAGAAAATGAAAAGGTTCAATTCAAACATGTAAATCACAATCCAAGGACAAACTTACCTCCACCAAGTTCTACTGCAAAAGATCAGTGTCCTCATCCACAATGTTCTGACATTCCCTTTCCACGTGACTCTCATATCTTAGTTATCCAAGACAGTTCCTACTCAGAAATAGAACAAAGAAGACATGCATATCTTCCCGAGGACATGAGGAGACCCTCTTATCCAGAAATCAAGAAATTCCTTTTATTACTAAAAGGGTGCAGAAAGGATACAGTTAAAGAAAAATGGATGAAAGAAATGTTAAATTGGGATTTATTCACCCATCCAAAAGCAAAAGCTTTTGCCAAAAAATCCTCAAATACAGAGAAATTAAGGCTAGCCTGTGAATGGAAAAAATTTATGAACACTGAAGATCTGCTCATTTCCTTTTATGAGTGGAATTCCTTTTATAAAAGATCAGGGAAAGTCTATTCAAAGCCTTTAGTCCCTCAAAAGGCAAAATCGATTTGTTGTCCTGTCTAAGCCCTTTCTGCATCAGATCTTGGAAGAGAAATTTGCAGGCTGAAAAAAGCTATCAAAGAAAATTTTGGAAAGGAAAAAGGAAATCAAGAACATAATCTCCAGATTGAACATCAGAAATTTCATATTCTGATTGATTTAAATATACAAGGGATGCCTTTCAAGTTAAAAACATTAATAGATGCAGGATCAGACTTGAATATGCTACACAAATACATTGTTCCTGTGTCCTTATGGCAAAAGACTCAAGATTTAGTCGTTGGATTAGGAAACATTCCTAATGACATTTCATTTCAGATTCCAGAAGTAGTCCTTTGCTTTCAGGACTATTGTTTAAAGCTGAAATTTCTCCTGGCAGATATTCCCATCGCCTACATCCTTGGCACTCCTTTTCTTGCTGCAGTAGCACCACATGGTTCAACAATGGTGACTCCAGACAAACCAGGATACTTTATTAGTATTCCTTCTCCAAAAGGGAAAGTTATGATAAAACTCCCTTTTGTTTCTACCCCGCGGATTTCAGACATGGTTCAGTTGACCATAAGAAAAAGTCTGAAAGTAGAAGAATTAAAAACCTTTCAGTCAGGGGTAAGAATCAAAGACCAGCTAAAGCAAAAGGAGATCCAAGAAAAAATTCTTCTGTTACAACAAGAATTTATTAATACAGTCTGGTCAGAGAACCCTACAGCCTTCTGGAAACAGAAAAAACATGAAGTTTCCCTTCCCTACAAAGAAGAATATCAAGGGAAACCTTGCAAAAGTAGGGTCATACCTATGAATGTTGAATATCAGAAGCTATGTGCAGAAGAGATTAAGGGTTTACTCATCAAAGATCTTATTAGAGAATCTACTAGTCCATGGAACTATTATGGATTCTATGTAAACAAACACTCAGAACAGATAAGAGGAGTTCCTCAACTAGTAGTAAATTACAAACCTCTGAATAAAGTATTGGCTGATGATACATATCCAATTCCAAACAAAAGCAGTCTGGTCACTAGAACAGAAGGAGCCAAGGTTTTTTCAAAATTTGATTTAAAATCAGGATTTTGGCAGGTGGCAATTAAAGAAGATGATAAATTCAAGACAGCCTTCAATGTCCCTGCGGGACATTATGAGTGGAATGTTATGCCTTTTGGCCTAAAAATTGCTCCAACCAAATTTCAGAGAGTAATGGATGATACCCTTAAGCCATATTTTGATTGGCTTATCATCTACATTGATGATATACTTGTGTTCTCCTCATCCCTAGAACAACATTTCAAACATCTGAGGAAATTCTTACAAGTTATTAAGCAAGCAGGCCTAGTTCTTTCTAAAAAGAAAATTGAGCTTTTCAAAATTGAGATTAAATTTCTAGGCCATGTTATTAATAATGGGAACCTAACTCTGCAAACTCATGCTGTAGAATTTGTAGATAAATTTCCTGATAAGATTCTTGACAAGACACATCTACAAAGGTTTCTGGGTAGTCTAAACTACATTAGCCATTTCTATAAGAAATGTGCACAAGATAGAAAGCTTCTGAATGAAAGACTGAAAAAAGATCCAAGCCCATGGACAGAAGCCCATACTCAAGCTGTGAAAAATATTAAAGCCAAAGCCAAGAATCTTCCTATTCTTCATATTTCTGATGACGACCTCCCCAAAATTGTTGAAACCGATGCAAGCAATATTGGGTGGGGAGCAGTACTTAAACAGGTAAGAGACAAAGGGAAAGAAGAAATTATTCAATTTGCCTCTGAATTATGGCAAGCAACAGAAAAAAATTATTCTGCCTTAGAAAAAGAAATCAAAGTTGCACTTAATGCCATACAAAAATTTGAAATCTATCTAATATACAAAAGGTTCTTGTTGAGAATTGATGCAACAACCATGAATAAAGTTCTCAATAAAGACTTGAAGTCTCCAGGAGATTCCAAGTTTGCTAGATGGCAGGCCCTGTTTAGCAACTTTGATTTTTCTATTGAACACATTAAGGGGTCACAAAATTCTATACCAGACTTCTTAAGCATAGAACATCTTCAAAGTTCCTGCTTATTAATTTCTGTACAACTAAGGGAAGGTATAGAAACATTAGTCAATATTCCTGACTCTTTGGATTGGGAATCATATGCAACAGACTGGGTACCCCATTGGGAGTTAAGAAGCACAAAGATTTTATCCCAGACAACTCATCTGTCCTACTCTAGTCTGGTACCTGAAGTTAGAGGAAGAAGAGTTTCAAATGCTCTAGCCCCTATAATTTCAAGAACAAATGAAAAGGCAGTTGAAGCACAACATGCTCTCACAGAATTATTTCATGATATCATTCTAGTATGGGATATAAGGGATGACGAAGGTCATAACCAACAATACTTTTCCTTAAATAGACCCGGACTATTATACCATTGGCCTGAGAGGAATCCCAATGTTATTTTCCCTGAGACCGGCTTCAATTATATTGAATATAAGGAATTCTGGTGGAATTTCATCCAACAAGAAGAATTCTTCACTCTAGTCAAATTTGGGAATGTTAACACTGCAACATCTGGAAGGCCACCACTTTGGTTAGCAGACTGGTGGAAAGACTTTGGGATAAATAAAGGAGCAATCGACCCAAGAATCTTAAATTCCTTCACCTTCTTATCATCTGTACAAGACCTTTTCCGACAAGGGCCTAATGACGGAGAATTTCTGCGTTCATTCATCCTAAATCATTTTCAATGGGCTGTTAAAACAAAAACCATTGTACAAATTATAAATGGATAGCCTTTTATAGCACGAAAAATCTATACTAAATGTTGGGATACTCTCAACTATCCTCAAAGATTTTTTGCATTTTTCGAAAATGATTAACCTTAATCCTCAAATCGGTTTCGTGGGTTGACGTGACCAACTCCACAGTGTAATCATGAGAATTCATGTCTTAATGGCCGATAGTGGTGTCATTCAGGTTTCGTGGGTTACCGTCATCAACCTCCACTATGTAATAAAGAGAATCTTGGAAACTCATAGCACTTCTCCATCTTTTGGTGAGGTTTGACCCACATTTCCAAGGTACTCTACTTTATGTCATATTGATTTGTCCATCTGTCGGGGAATCTTGCACGACTACCCTGTCAGAGCTACTATTCCATTTTCTTTAGGTAGATATGAAATAAAGCCAGGATTTGGTTGGGGAATCGTGCACGATCACCACCGCCAAATCATAAAGTAAAGATTCAGTGGCAGACATATGGGGCCACTTGTCCATTCGAGTCTTTTCTTCATGATAACTCTTCCTTCACAAATTTGTATAAAGGAAGGATGAGAGCTCATTGTTTGGCATTCACAAGTTAGTAAGTCAGTCCGAGTCTCTAAGCTTCCCTTCTGTCTGAAGCTTCATGTCTTTCTTGAGTCCAGAGTCTGTAATTAAGCTTGGTGAGCGAAGAGCATACTGCTCTCAGTCTGTGCATCTAGCAAAAAGTTTGTAATACCCGCAGGTTATGCTCTAATTTAATATAATACAAGTCTTCTGCATATATGTGTTTATCTCTAAAGTTTTACTCATTGTCTCTGTAACATGCACTCATTATGATCTCGCTTATTTGCCTGTATTTGTACTTGATGTTCCTTGGTATTGTCTGATATAGTTCACTCATCCAAATAATAAGGTTCACTGGTAGTCTAGTATAAAGCGACGGCCGAGCACTGGTAGTAAGTCCCGCGAAGGCAGAGGGCCGCTAAAGGGCAATTGTAGGTGTGGAGGGTCGTGGAAAGCTGGCTATAGGGTTCACATAAAACTGCAGAAGCCTGGTGGACTCCAGGTGGTGGGGTTCATAGTTCGGACAGAGTAAAGCGGTTAACCCGATGATATTGGTTCTGTCGAGAGTAGTAGAAACCAGAAGACCAGATGGTGAGAGGAGATAGTGCATGAGACAAGATTGTGATAAGTCAAGCTTCACATCTCTGACAGAGGAGGCCTCTAACAAAGCTATTCGAAAGGAGTGTTAACTGCTCCTTTCGAACAACTTTGTCAGAGACCTCCTCTGTCAGAGCTGTTCGAAAGGAGCAATTAACAAATGGTATCAGAGCCATGGCCTTCTTTTTACCCCGAGTATGATATCAGACTCTTCGATCTGATAATGCTAGTCGCTCTGTATTTATAGCCTGTGTGATTTATTTTCTGTGTGTAAAGAATCCAGTGCTGTCTCAAGAGTCTTGGGCCCTTTAAAGGCAGGGTTTCCACTCTTGCGACACACTTCTAAGGCCGTATCAGTAGTCTCGGGCTCTTTAAAGGCAGATTTTCCACTACTGCGACCTCCTGACAAAGATTACTAGTTTTTACCTGAGCAGTCGGCCAAGAGCCTATCTGACATTCTCTCTCTCCGGAGCAGAGAACTAAGATTAAATTCCCTGCTTTCCTATGTAGAAATAGTAAGATCTACTACTATGGATTCTAGAACAATGTCTTTTAGAGAAGTCAGAAATGTTGAAGAATAAAGTACCTCTAAACCTGACTTTGTAAATAGTTTAGAGTCTATGTTTTCTTTCAATAGATCTCAAAGCATAAATCATGCTAGCATAGAAGAGGTAGAAACTCAACCCCAAGCAGCATGGAAATTACCTCCTATTTCCCCATGTCATGTATATCAAAATCTAAATATGTTCCACCTAAAGGCTATAACACGGGTAATTGTGAAAGAATCAGTAAGCAGAATACAGAAAAATAGTGATGCCAGTCAAACAATTTCACTAATCAATGCCAAAGAAATCCAAAAGGAAGCTAAGAGACATGGAACGAATTATCTCCATTTTGGATGTCTCAGAATTGGAATAAGCCCACTTGTGCACAAAAGAATAGACTCTTATGCTTTATGCACAGTAAGGGACTTGACCCATCACAAGTTTACTGATTCACTGATTGGTGGAATAGTTGCCCCTCTCTCTAATGGGCCTATTTATTTTGACTGTTATCCAAATTTCTCTATCTATACTTTTGATGAGAATATTTAAAATATTCTAAAACTTCAGATCAGAACAACAAGATTTGATATGTGTCCTACCAGAAGAAACATATCTTTACAAATTAAGGGATGCTTTAGACATACCAATACTTTGTTTCCTGCAGTCTTGCATACCCCCAGTAAAGAATCCCAATCTAGCACTTTGGTCTTAATAGACCCTTTGAATCAAAAGATGGAACATTGCTTCATAAAATGGGAAAATCTATCTTTTCCCACTGATTGGGTTATTGATACTCTCAGAGTACCAATCCCAAGAGCCATCACCTCTACTCAAATAAAAGAGACCTCCACTTCTGCAGTTATTTCTTTTCCCCAGAGGAACCTTTCTAAGCAGGCTTCTTGTGAAAAACCCCATCTAAGTTCCTCATTCCCTTCCTCATATTTTTGCTTATATGCCTGACTCCAGTCTTTGGCAAATCAAGTTGGCCAAATCCCTTTTACAGTAAAATGTTTTGACCGTGGAGAGCTCATTACTTTGTCCACTCTTTCTGCCTTCAAAGAAAATGAAAAGGTTCAATTCGAACATGTAAATCACAATCCAAGGACAAACTTACCTCCACCAAGTTCTACTGCAAAAGATCAGTGTTCTCATCCACAATGTTCTGGCATTCCCTTTCCACATGACTCTCATATCTTAGTTATCCAAGACAGTTCCTACTCAGAAATAGAACAGAGAAGACAATCATATCTTCCTGAGGACATGA
This sequence comes from Picea engelmannii, assembly GCA_009831015.1. Classification (NCBI taxonomy): domain Eukaryota; kingdom Viridiplantae; phylum Streptophyta; class Pinopsida; order Pinales; family Pinaceae; genus Picea; species Picea engelmannii. The sequence continues at coordinate 24,004 of ML778703.1, forward strand.
AGAGACCCTCTTATCCAGAAATCAAGAAATTCCTTTTATTACTAAAAGGGTGCAGAAAGGATACAATTAAAGAAAAATGGATGAAAGAAATATTAAATTGGGATTTATTCACCCATCCAAAAGCAGAATCTTTTGCCAAAAATTCCTCAAATACAGAGAAATTAAGGCTAGCCTGTGAATGGAAAAAAATTATGAACACTGAAGATCTGCTCATTTCCTTTTATGAGTGGAATTCCTTTTATAAAAGATCAGGGAAAGTCTATTCAAAGCCTTTAGTCCCTCATAAGGCAAAATCTATTTGTTGTTATGTCCAAGCCCTTTCTATATCATATCTTGGAAGAGAAATTTGCAGGCTGAAAAATGCTATCAAAGAAAATTCTGGAAAGGAAAAAGGAAATCAAGAAAATAATCTCCAGATTGAACATCAGAAATTTCATATTCTGATTCATTTAAAAATACAAGGGATGCCTTTCAAGTTAAAAACATTAATAGATACAGGATCCAACTTGAATATGCTACAAAAAGACATTATTCCTGTGTCCTTATGGCAAAAGACTCAAGCTTTAGTCGTTGGATTAGGAAATATTCCTAATGACATTTCATTTCATATTCCAGAAGCAGTCCTTTGCTTTCAGAACTATTGTTTAAAGTTGAAATTTCTCCTGGCAGATATTCCCATCGCCTGCATCCTTGGCACTCCTTTTCTTGCTGCAGTAGCACCACATAGTTCAACAATGGTGACTCCAAACAAACCAGGATACTTTATTAGTATTCCTTCTCCAAAAGGGAAAGTTATGATAAAAATCCCTTTTGTTTCTACCCCGTGGATTTCAGACATGGTTCAGTTGACCATAAGAAAAAGTCTGAAAGTAGAAGAATTAAAAACCTTTCAGTCAGGGGTAAGAATCAAAGACCAGCTAAAGCAAAAGCAGATCCAAGAAAAAATTCTTCTATTACAACAAGAATTTATTAATACAGTCTGCTCAGAGAACCCTACAGCCTTCTGGAAACAGAAAAAACATGAAGTTTCCCTTCCCTACAAAGAAGAATATCAAGGGAAACCTTGCAAAAGTAGGGCCATACCATTTGTTAACTGCTCCTTTCGAACAACTTTGTCAGAGGCCTCCTCTGTCAGAGATGTGAAGCTTGACTTATCACACTCTTGTCTCATGCACTATCTCCTCTCGCCATCTGGTCTTCTGGTTTCTACTACTCTCGACAGAACCAATATCGTCGGGTTAACCGCTTTACTCTGTCCGAACTATGAACCCCACCACCTGGAGTCCACCAGGCTTCTGTAGTTTTATGTGAACCCTATAGCTAGCTTTCCACGACCCTCTGTAGCTACAATTTCCCTTTAGCGGCCCTCTGCCTTCGCGGGACTTACTACCAGTGCTCGTCCGTCGCTTTATACCAGACTACCAGTGAACCTTATTATCTGGATGAGTGAACTATATCAGACAGTACCAAGGAACATCAAGTGAAAATACAGGCAAATAAGCGAGATCATAATGAGTGCATGTTACAGAGACAATGAGTAAAACTTCAGAGATAAACACATATATGCGGAAGACTTGTATTATATTAAATCAGAGCATAACCCGTGGGTATTACAAACTTTTTGCCAGATGCATAGGCTGAGAGCAGTATGCTCTTCGCTCACCAAGCTTAATTACATACTCTGGACTCAAGAAAGACACGAAGCTTCAGACAGAAGGGAAGCTTAGAGACTCGGACTGACTTACTAACTTGTGAATTCCAAACAATGAGCTCTCATCCTTCCTTTATACAAATTTGTGAAGGAAGAGTTATCATGAAGAAAAGACTCGAATGGACAAGTGGCCCCATATCTCTGCCACTGAATCTTTACTTTATGATTTGGCGGTGGTGATCATGCATGATTCCCCGACCAAATCCTTCCTTTATTTCATATCTATCAAAAGCAAATGGAATAGTAGATCTGACGGGGTAGTCGTGCAAGATTCCCCGACAGATGGACAAACCAATATGACATAAAGTAGAGTACCTTGGAAATGTGGGTCAAACCTCACCAAAAGTCGGAGAAGTGCTCCGAGTTTCCAAGATTCTCTTTATTTTGAAAAGACAATAATTACATAGTGGAGGTTGATGACGGTAACCCACGAAACTCGAATGGCACCACTGTCGACCATTTAGACCTGAATTCTCATGATTACACTGTGGAGTTGGTTACGTCAACCCATGAAAACCGTGTAGCTAGTAGTCATTCCATTGGCTGATCATGGAAATGACGAAATCTATAGGGGTCCCAGTGCTCAGTATATATTTCTCTATAGAGTGTTGGGTCCTCATTGCTGTCCTCATCTTGTTCAAGTACGTATTTAGTTCTAATAATCCATGGATGTCTCTCCCTTATGAACAACATTTTGTATTCTTCCTCAGAATAAAGATCACTGATATTTTGTAAATTCCGATTTGGGAATAGGAACACTCTAGCCACTTTTGTTACTTCAGGATCTATTCCAATTGGATTTAACCCAAAATTTTTCCACCAATCTGCTAGCCAATCAGGTTCATGGAATTTATTAAAGGATACAACAAATTTAACCATACAATAATAATACTTGTATCTGTCTACCCAGAGACAGATATTGTACCACATTGCTTTGTACTGTTCATACTTTATATTGAACAGTCTTTCATCGGGGTCTTGGTTTGGCCAAGACTGCAGAGTTCTCATTCGATTGATTTGGAAGAAATTCCAAGCAAGATTTTCTTCCCATGTTTGGGTTTACTGATCAAACCATTCTCTGTTTGCAAACCTGATTCTGCTAAGGTCACCCATTTCAACCAGATTTTTCCTGGATGCAATTGTTGAAGCATGATGCATTCTTCCAATTATATTTTGGGGAGGGATTACATGAATGCTAGTATTTCTTGAAAACCCTGGTTATCCAAACTCAACTCCTTCAGATGATCTCAATTGCCAACCTGGTATCCAATTTTCTTTGTATACTTCCCATGGGGTATTATCATCAAAATAATGAGTGACTTGACTATTTCTCTGATCATCCCATGCATTTATAATTATCATGCTTTTGTTACAGTAGGCAAGCTGAGCATGAGATTCTGAGATAAATGGTAGTTCTATCCTTTTGGGAGGATAGTCTTCAATACTTGGTAGGGTAATAAAATACCGCGGTTCTCCTGAGGAGCATTTGCAAAATCCATGGGGTTCAACTATAGACAAAAGAGGAGTACCAAGAATGCAGTCTACTGGTAACTCAGAAATAAGAAATTTCATTCCTAAAGCATATTCTTCAAACAACAAGATGCCTTTAGGAATTTCAAAATTGAAATCAGTATTTACATTTCCTAGTCCAACGACAGAACCACAGCTAGGAAACTAGTATTTAGCAGGGATCAAATCTTTATTTATCAGATTCATATCAGATTCAGTGTCTAAGAGTGCAGTTATCATGAACACTTCATTGTTTATTTCCAATTTAACTTTGACATAATATTTCTGGTATCTGATAGCCATAATTTTCATCCCTGCAAGTCCTTGCATTTGGCCTGCTGTTTGCTCTTGTATTATTGATTGTGGAGTTTCAAAAGGAGCATCTTCTAATGGTGGAGGAATGGAACTCAATTGTTCTTTTATTTCTTTGATTTCTTGCCTAGCCCAAGAATCAATATTGAAACTGTATTTAGCTTCTTCTTCCATGCTCTTGATTTTTCCCTTTAATTCAGAGATCTCCTTTCTCAGAAAAAGTACCTCTTTGGCTAAATCAGTTAAAGAGGTGTTGTGTAACTTTGCTTCTCTATTAAATTTGATGAAAGTCTTTGTGTTTTTATCAAAAGAAGCATCGATGAACAAAGGTTCTCTCTTAGGTAGCTCAACAATTTTATTTCTTTGTTCAGACTTGACTGTTTTTACAAAAGTATCAAGAAGAGATTTTTTCATGTCACCTTCAGGTAAGGCTTTGATCTGGGCTAGCATCTGTGCTTCTTGATCTCCTATATTATGGAACATACAGACTTTGAGTTTATGCTGAATTTCTGGCTCTGTTTCAGAGTCAGAGTTGTCTGTGTTGCTTTTGCAAGAGCAGAAATTTGGATTTCTACAATTGCAGTCCTGATTGATTAAAATTTCTTCTTCTGAGCTATATTGGAACTCAGAAGTACTATCAGAGTTAGAGCAACATCCTTCCTGAAGAACATGAACTTTTTCTCTTCTAGAAAAAGGATGGTAGGGGCACTGGTTTGTTTCATGATTATTTGCCCCACATCTATTACAATGTGTCCTCAGGGCCAATTGTTTTTTCTCTTGGGCTTCTTTTTCCTTTTGTTCTGAAATTTTCCCTTTGGACTTTCTAGAGGCTGTGTTTTCTGGACAGTTGTAAGCCAAATGTCCTGATTTTCCGCAAATCCAGCAACGAGCTTGTTGCTTAGCCTGATGAGTATGAGTTTTTAGTTTGATGTCCTCAGGCTCATAGTAATGTGTTCTAGGTTGATATCTATATCTATATCTGGGTTTTCTCCCTTTGTCCTCTCTGGATTCTTTTTTCTTTTTCTTTCTTTTTCTGGCTGGATTTGAAATATATAGGCCATATTTCTCACAAATATTTATGATCAGGGAGATATGTAGACTTTGACACAGAGTTCTGGACTTTCATACTGGTGCAGAGTCCAATTAAGGGCTTAGTAATTAGGGAGTAAATTTCTCCCCATGTGTACATTTCATAAGGAAGTTTAAACACTTCCTGGATTTTCAGGTATTCAACAAATTTACTTGGTAATGAAGCCAAGTATGCTTGTTTCCAAAGGAGGTTTTGACTGTCTTGGACTTCAAATATTCTTTGTGTCCAATCCATGTGGAATTCTTCATACTCGGACATCTTCCTGCATTTCATATTCATGAGAATTATCTCATGTTTGTCTGCAATTTCAGCTTCTGTTCCACACCAGTGCTCAAGTATTGCAGTGGTAAGAGCACCAATCATATTATTCTGGGAAGACTCATCAGTATGATACACGATATCTCCCTATTCATCTCTGAGAACTTCAGCCTCCATTTTGGTAATCATTACAGGGGAAGAAATTACTTCCCACCATTTGCTGAGGGTGCCTGTAAAGCACTGAATAATGGTTTTGCATGCCTCAATTTCCGTTTTTCCTTTCATGCACATGATCTTATAGGAGACATACATTCTATCAATCATTTGTCTAATTTGTGCTATAGACAAACTGTCAATATTCCATTCCTGGAACCAGTCTTTAGCAAATGTTTGTGTGTCTGGAAGCCTACCTTTCCCAATAAAGTCATGGGCTGGTGGTCTAGTAGAATGGTGTGGAAGGTTTTCATAGGCAGGATTTCTGATAGTCACTAGAGAATGACGATCTTTTGAAGAAGATTCTAGTTTTTCTTCTTCCAGGAAATGATGAGGAAATTATTTCAGGATTACTGTCTCAGAAGGTTTATATACAGGAGACAGTATAGAGATTTGTGAGCCTGGAAGGATGAACGAGTCAGGGATAGGCTTATCAGGGTGGCTATCCTTCTGTCTTATTTCTGTCAAAGTCTTTCCCATATTAGAGAAAGCATGTCCTAATCCTTCCATCATTTCTTCATGGTTTCTTGTGGACTCTCTAGATCTATAGGAGATTTCAGTCAGAGCAAAGTCCATATTTTCTTTTACTTCTGTGACTTTATCCTGGATTTGATCAACAGACTGTACAATAGTATTTGTAGATACTTGCAGATCTACAATTTGTCTTTTTCGAGCACAATCAGTTGTCACAAAAGTTTGGGTGGCCATACCTCTCAAGGCAGTGTTGGTCCAATTAATTTGTTCTGAGACTGACTGGACTCTTTTATCAATTCCTGATAATTGGATGGCTTCTTCAGAGAGCAGCAAGGGAATTGCTTTGACTTGTTTGTTGTTGTCTTCTAGGACAATCCCTTTAAAGGGTGGAAAAGTAGAATTAGATTCTACAGTATGCCCATCAATGCTTTTCCACTTGTGTTTAGGAGAAATCTCAGAAGTTTCTCCCATCATTTGTACTACAACCTTTTGATTTAATTTCCTCCATTCAAAGAAGGAAATCCATAGGTTTTTATCAGATATATACTTCTGCCAGTCTTTAGAAAGTTTAAGTTTTTCAAGATCTGGCACGACTGTATTAAATTCATTTGTCTCGGGATTTGTGAATAAATCCCAGTTCAACATCCTTTTGATCCATTCTTCTTTAATGGATCCTTTCTGGCATCCTTTCATAACTGTGTGAAATTTGTGAATTTCTTCTACAGAATGTCTTTGAATATCACTCGGTAAAGGATTAGAGAATCTGCAATCTGGTATTACTTTGTCACATTGTTCTATGTATCCTAACCCATATATTGGAGTGCCAGGTGGTCTCATGCCCTTATATATGTCTTGGATTTTGGGATCTAAGGTTTCTATAGTGGGCATGTAATGAATCATTAAACAAAGAGCATTTTCAGAAGTAGAAACAATGCTATCTACAATGTTGTATACAGTACGAACACAGACAAAAGAATCCATGAGTGTAGTAGAGCTTACTATTTCTACACAGGAAAGCAGGGCGTTTAATCTTAGTCCTCTGCTCCGGAGAGAGAGAATGTCAGAAGGCTCCTGGCCGACTGCTCAGGCAAAAACTAGTAATCTCTGTCGGGAGGTCGCAGTAGTGGAAACTCTGCCTTTAAAGAGCCCGAGACTACTGATACGGACTCAGAGGTGTGTCACAAGAGTGGAAACCCTGCCTTTAAAGGGCCTGAGACTCTTGATACGGCACTGGATTCTTTATTCACACAGAAAATAAATGACACAGACTTATAAACAGAGCGACTAGCCTTATCAGATCGAAGAGTCTGATATCATACCCGGGAGAAAAAGAAGGTCATGGCTCTGATACCATTTGTTAACTGCTCCTTTCAAACAGCTTTGTCAGAGGTCTCCTCTGTCAGAGATGTGAAGCTTGACTTATCACACTCTTGTCTCATGCACTATCTCCTCTCGCCATCTGGTCTTCTGGTTTCTGCTACTCTCGAAAGAACCAATATCGTCGGGTTAACCGCTTTACTCTATCCAAACTATGAACCCCACCACCTGGAGTCCACCAGGCTTCTGCAATTTTATGTGAACCCTATAGCCATCTTTCCACGACCCTCCACACCGACAATTGCCCTTTAGCGGCCCTCTGCCTTCAAGGGACTTACTACCAATGCTCGGTCGTCACTTTATACCAGACTACCAGTGAACCTTATTATCTGGATGAGTGAACTATATCAGATAGTACCAAGGAACATCGAGTGGAAATACAGGCAAATAAGCGATTTGTGAACTGCTTGTTTCGAACAACTTTGTCAGAGGCCTCCTCTGTCAGAGATGTGAAGCTTGACTTATCACACTCTTGTCTCATGCACTATCTCCTCTCGCCATCTGGTCTTCTGGTTTCTGCTACTCTCGACAGAACCAATATCATCGGGTTAACTACTTTACTCTGTCCGAACTATGAACCCCACCACCTGGAGTCCACCAGGCTTCTGCAGTTTTATGTGAACCCTATAGCCAACTTTCCACGACCCTCCGCACCTACAATTTCCCTTTAGCCGCCCTCTACCTTCGCGGGACTTACTACCAATGCTCGGCTGTCGCTTTATACCAGACTACCAGTGAACCTTATTATCTGGATGAGTGAACTATATCAGACAGTACCAAGGAACATCGAGTGCCAATACAGGCAAGTAAGCGAGATCATAATGAGTGCATGTTACAGAGACAATGAGTAAAACTTTAGAGATAAACACATATATGCGGAAGACTTGTATTATATTAAATCAGAGCATAACCCACGGGTATTACAAACTTTGTGCCAGATGCACAGACTGAGAGAAGTATGTTCTTCGCTCACCAAGCTTAATTACAGACTTTGGACTCAAGAAAGACACGAAGCTTCATACAGAAGGGAAGCTTAGAGACTCGGACTGACTTACTAACTTGCGAATGCCAAACAATGAGCTCTCATCCTTCCTTTATACAAATTTGTGAAGGAAGAGTTATCATGAAGAAAAGACTTGAATGGACAAGTGGCCCCATATGTCTGCCACTGAATCTTTACTTTATGATTTGGCGGTGGTGATCGTGCACGATACCCTGACCAAATCCTAGCTTTATTTCATATCTATCAAAAGCAAATGGAATAGTAGATCTGACGGGGTAGTCGTGCAAGATTCCCCGACAGATGGACAAACCAATATGACATAAAGTAGAGTACCTTGGAAATGTGGGTCAAACCTCACCAAAAGTCGGAGAAGTGCTCCGAGTTTCCAAGATTCTCTTTATTTTGAAAAGACAATAATTACATAGTGGAGGTTGATGACGGTAACCCACGAAACCTGAATGGCACCACTGTAGGCCATTTAGAACTGAATTCTTGTGATTACACTGTGGAGTTGGTTACGTCAACCCACGAAAACTGTGTAGCTAGTAGTCATTCCATTGGCTGATCATGGAAATGACGGAATCTATAGGGGTCCTAATGCTGAGTATATATTTCTCTGTAGAGTGTTGAGTCCTCATTGTTGTCCTCATCTTGTTCAAGTACGTATTTAGTTCTAATAATCCATGGATGTCTTTTCCTTATGAACAACATTTTATATTCTTCCTCAGAACAAAGATCACTGATATTTTGTAAATTCCGATTTGGGAATAGGAACATTCTAGCCACTTGTATTACTTCAGTATCTATTCCAATTGGATTTAACCCAAACTTTTGCCACCAATCTGCTAGCCAATCAGGTTCAGGGAATAGAATAAAGGATACAACAAATTTAACCATACAATAATAATACTTGTATCTGTCTACCCAGAGACATATATTGTACCACATTGCTTTGTACTGTTCATAATTTATATTGAACAGTCTTTCATCAGGGTCTTGGTTTGGCCAAGACTGCAGAGTTTTCATTCGATTGATTTGGAAGAAATTCCAAGCAGGAGTTTCTTCCCATGTTTGGGTTTGCTGATCAAACCATTCTCTGTTTGCAGACCTGATTCTGCAAAGGTCACCCATTTCAACCATCTTTTTCCTAGATGCAATTGTTGAAGCATGATGCATTCTTCCAATTATATTTTGGGGAGGGATTACATGAATGCTAGTATTTCTTGAAAACCCTGGTAATCCAAACTCAACTCCTTCAGATGATCTCAATTCCCAACTTGGTATCCAATGTTCTTTGTATACTTCCCATGGGGTGTTATCATAAAAATAATGAGTGACTGGACTATTTCTCTGATCATCCCATGCATTTATAATTTCATGCTTTTCTTACAGTAGGCAAGCTGAGCATGCGATTCTGAAATAAATGGTAGTTCTATCATTTTGGGAGGATAGTCTTCAATACTTAGTAGGGTAATAAAATACCGTGGTTCTCCTGAGGAGAATTTGCAAGATCCATGGGGTTCAACTATAGACAAAAAAGGAGTACCAAGAATGTAGTCTACTAGTAACTCAAAAATAAGAAATTTCATTCCTAAAGCATATTCTTCAAACAACAAGATGCCTTTAGGAATTTCAAAATTGAAATCAGTATTTACATTTCCTAGTCCAACGACAAAACAACAGCTAGGAAACCAGTATTTAGCAGGGATCAAATCTTTATTTATCAGATTCATATCAGATCCATTGTCTAAGAGTGCAGTTAACATGAACACTTCATTGTTTATTTCCAATTTAACTTTGACATAATATTTCTGGTATCTGATAGCCATAATTTTCATTCCTGCAAGTCCTTGCATTTGGCTTGCTGTTTGCTCTTGTATTATTGATTGTGGAGTTTCAAAAGGAGCATCTTCTAATGGTGGAGGAATGGAACTCAATCGTTCTTTTATTTCTTTGATTTCTTTGCTAGCCCAAGAATCAATCTTGAAGCTATATTCAGCTTCTTCTTCCATGCTCTTGATTTTTCCCTTTAATTCAGAGATCTCCTTTCTCAGAAAAAGTACCTCTTTGGATAAATAAGTTAAAGAGGTGTTGTGTAACATTGCTTCTCTGTTAAATTTGATGAAAGTCTTTGTGTTTTTATCAAAAGAAGCATCGATGAACAAAGGTTCTCTCTTAGGTAGCTCAACTGTTTTATTCCTTTGTTCAGACTTGACTGTTTTTACAAAAGTATCAAGAAGAGATTTTTTCATGTCACCTTCAGGTAAGGCTTTGATCTGGGCTAGCATCTGTGCTTCTTGATCTCCTGTATTATGGAACATACAGACTTTGAGTTTATGCTGAATTTCTGGCTCTGTTTCAGAGTTAGAGCTATCTGTGCTGCTTTTGCAAGAGTAGAAATTTGGATTTCTACAATTGCAGTCCCGATTGATTAAAATTTCTTCTTCTAAGCTATATTGGAACTCAGAAGTACTATCAGAGTTAGAGCAACATCCTTCCTGAAGAAGATGAACTTCTTCTCTTTTAGGAAAAGGATGGTAGGGGCACTGGTTTGTTTCATGATTATTTGCCCCACATCTATTACAATGTGTCCTCAGGGCCAATTGTTTTTGCTCTTGGGCTTCTTTTGCCTTTTGTTCTGAAAGTTTCCCTTTGGACTTTCTAGAGGCTGTGTTTTCTGGACAGTTGTAAGACAAATGTCCTGATTTTCCGCAAATCCAGCAACGAGCTTGTTGCTTAGCCTGATGAGTATGAGTTTTTAGTTTGATGTCCTCAGGCTCATAGTAATGTGTTCTAGGCTGATATCTATATCTATATCTGGGTTTTCTCCCTTTGTCCTCTCTGGATTCTTTTTTCTTTTTCTTTCTTTTTCTGGCTGGATTTGAAATATATAGGCCATATTTCTCACAAATAGATTTATGATCAGGGAGATATGTAGACTTTGACACAGATTTCTGGACTTTCATACTGGTGCAGAGTCCAATTAAGGGCTTAGTAATTAGGGAGTAAATTTCTCCCCATGTGTACATTTCATAAGGAAGTTTAAACACTTCCTAGATTTTCAGGTATTCAACAAATTTACTTGGTAATGCAGCCAAGTATACTTGTTTCCAAAGGAGGTTTTGACTGTCTTGGACTTCAAATATTCTTTGTGTCCAATCCATGTGGAATTCTTCATACTCGGACATCTTCCTGCATTTCATATTCATGAGAATTATCTCATGCTTGTCTGCAATTTCAGCTTCTGTTCCACACCAGTGCTCAAGTATTGCAGTGGTAAGAGCACCAATCATATTATTCTGGGGAGACTCATCAGTATGATACACGATATCTCCCTGTTCATCTCTGAGAACTTCAGCCTCCATTTTGGTAATCATTACAGGGGAAGAAATTACTTCCCACCATTTACTGAGGGTGCCTGTAAAGCACTGAATAATGGTTTTGCATGCCTCAATTTTCGTTTTTCCTTTCATGCACATGATCTTATAGGAGACATACATTCTATCAATCATTTGTCTAATTTGTGCTATAGACAAACTGTCAATATTCCATTCCTGGAACCAGTCTTCAACAAATGTTTGTGTTTCTAGAAGCCTACCTTTCCCAATCAAGTCAGGGGCTGGTGGTCTAGTAGAATGGTGTGGAAGGTTTTCATAGGCAGGATTTCTGACAGTCACTAGAGAATGACGATCTTTTGAAGAAGATTCTGGTTTTTCTTCTTCTTGGAAATGATGAGGAAATTATTTCAGGATTACTGTCTCAAAAGGTTTATATACAGGAGACAGTATAGAGATTTGTGAGCCTGGAAGGATGAACGAGTCAGGGATACGCTTATCAGGGTGGCTATCCTTCTGTCTTATTTCTGTCAAAGTCTTTCCCATATTAGAGAAAGCATGTCCTAATCCTTTCATCATTTCTTCATGGTTTCTTGTGGACTCTCTAGATCTATAGGAGATTTCAGTCAGAGCAGAGTCCATCTTTTCTTTTACTTTTGTGACTTTATCCTGGATTTGATCAACAGACTGTACAATAGTATTTGTAGATACTTGTAGATCTACAATTTGGCTTTTTCGAGCACAATCATTTGTCACAAAAGTGTGGGTGGCCATACCTCTCAAGGCAGTGTTGGTCCAGTTAATTTGTTCTGAGACTGACTAGACTCTTTTATCAATTCTTGATAATTGGATGGCTTCTTCAGAGAGAAGCAAGGGAATTGCTTTGAATTGTTTGTTGTTGTCTTCTAGGACAATCCCTTTAAAGGGTGGAAAAGTAGAATTAGATTCTACAGTATGCCCATCAATGCTTTTCCACTTGTGTTTAGGAGAAATCTCATATGTTTCTCCCATCATTTGTACTATAGCCTTTTGATTTAATTTCCTCCATTCAAAGAAGGAAATCCATAGGTTTTTATCAGATATATACTGCTGCCAGTCTTTAGAAAGTTTAAGCTTTTTAGGATCTGGCACGGCTGTATTAAATTCATTTGTCTCGAGATTTGTGAATAAATCCCAGTTCAACATCCTTTTGATGCATTCTTCATTAATGGATCCTTTCTGGCATCCTTTCATAACTGTGTGAAATTTGTGAATTTATTCTACAGAAGGTCTTTGAATATCACTGGGTAAAGGATTAGAGAATCTGCAATCTGGTATTACTTTGTCACATTGTTCTATGTATCCTAACCCATATCTTGGAGTGTCAGGTGGTCTCATGCCCTTATATATGTCTTGGATTCTGGGATCTAAGGTTTCTATAGTGGGCATGTAATGAATCATTAAACAAAGAGCATTTTCAGAAGTAGAAACAGTGTTATCTACAGTGTTGTGTATAGTACAAACACAGACAGAAGAATCCATGAGTGTAGTAGAGCTTACTATTTCTGCATAGGAAAGCAGGGCGTTTAATCTTAGTCCTATGCTCTTGAGAGAGAGAATGTCAGATAGGCTCCTGGCCGATTGCTCAGGCAAAAACTAGTAATCGCTGTCGGGAGGTCGCAGTAATGGAAACTCTGCCTTTAAAGAGCCCGAGACTACTGATACAGACTCAGAGGTGTGTCGCAAGAGTGGAAACCTTGCCTTTAAAGGTCCCGAGACTCTTGATACGACACTTGATTCTTTATTCACACAGAAAATAAATGGCACAGACTTATATACAAAGCGACTAGCTTTATGAGATCGAAGAGTCTAATATCATACCCGAGAGAAAAAGAAGGTCATGGCTCTGATACCATTTGTTAACTTCTCCTTTCGAATAGCTTTGTCAGAGGCCTCCTCTGTCAGAGATGTGAATCTTGACATATCACACTCTTGTCTCATGCACTATCTCCTCTCGCCATCTGGTCTTCTGGTTTCTGCTACTCTCGACAGAACCAATATCGTCGGGTTAACCGCTTTACTCTGTCCGAACTATGAACCCCACCACCTGGAGTCCACTGGGCTTCTGCAATTTTATGTGAACCCTATAGACAGCTTTCCACGACCCTCTGCACCTACAATTTCCCTTTAGCGGCCCTCTGCCTTCACGGGACTTATTACCAGTGCTCGGTCATCGCTTTATACCAGACTACCAGTGAACCTTATTATCTGGATGAGTGAACTATATCAGACAGTACCAAGGAACATCGAGTGCAAATACAGGCAAATAAGCGAGTTGTGCACTGCTCCTTTCGAACAGCTTTGTCAGAGGCCTCCTCTGTCAGAGATGTGAAGCTTGACTTATCACACTCTTGTCTCATGCACTATCTCCTCTCGCCATCTGGTCTTCTGGTTTCTGCTACTCTCGACAGAACCAATATCGTTAGGTTAACCGCTTTACTCTGTCCAAACTATGAACCCCACCACCTGGAGTCCACCAGGCTTCTGCATTTTTATGTGAACCCTATAGCCAACTTTCCACAACCCTCCGCACCTACAATTGCCCTTTAGCGGCCCTCTACCTTTGCGGGACTTACTACCATTGCTCGGTCGTCGCTTTATACCAGACTACCAGTGAACCTTATTATCTGGATGAGTGAAATATATCAGACAGTACCAAGGAACATCGAGTGCAAATATAGGCAAATAAGCGAGATCATAATGAGTGTATGTTACAGAGACAATGAGTAAAACTTCAGAGATAAACACATATATGCGGAAGACTTGTATTATATTAAATCAGAGCATAACCCGCGGGTATTACAAACTTTGTGCCAGATGCACAGACTGGGAGCAGTATGCTCTTCGCTCACCAAGCTTAATTACAGACTCTGGACTCAAGAAAGACACGAAGCTTCATACAGAAGGGAAACTTAGAGACTCAGACTGACTTACTAACTTGTGAATGCCAAACAATGAGCTCTCATCCTTCCTTTATACAAATTTGTGAAGGAAGAGTTATCATGAAGAAAAGACTCGAATGGACAAGTGGCCCCATATGTCTGCTACTGAATCTTTACTTTATGATTTGGCGGTGGTAATCGTGCACGATTCCCCGACCAAATCCTGGCTTTATTTCATATCTATCAAAAGCAAATGGAATAGTAGATCTGACGGGGTAGTCGTGCAAGATTCCCCGACAGATGGACAAACCAATATGACATAAAGTAGAGTACCTTGGAAATGTGGGTCAAACCTCACCACAAGTCGGAGAAGTGCTCCGAGTTTCCAAGATTCTCTTTATTTTAAAAAGACAATAATTACATAGTGGAGGTTGATGATGGTAACCCATGAAACTCGAATGGCACCACTGTCGGCCATTTAGACCTGAATTCTCATGATTACACTGTGGAGTTGGTTACGTCAACCCACGAAAACCGTGTAGCTAGTGGTCATTCCATTGGCTGATCATGGAAATGACAGAATCTATAGGGGTCCCAGTGCTGAGTATATATTTCTCTGTAGAGTGTCGGGTCCTCATTGCTATCCTCATCTTGTTCAAGTACGTATTTAGTTCTAATAATCCATGGATGTCTTTCCCTTATGAACAACATTTTGTATTCTTCCTCAGAATAAAGATCACTGATATTTTGTAAATTCCAATTTGGGAATAGGAACATTCTAGCCACTTTTGTTACTTCAGGATCTATCCCAATTGGATTTAACCCAAACTTTTGCCACCAATCTGCTAGCCAATCAGGTTCAGGGAATAGAATAAAGGATACAACAAATTTAATCATACAATAATAATACTTGTATCTGTCTACCTAGAGACAGATATTGTACCACATTGCTTTATACTGTTCATAATTTATATTGAACAATCTTTCATCAAGGTCTTGGTTTGGCCAAGACTGCAGAGTTCTCATTCGATTGATTTGGAAGAAATTCCAAGCAAGAGTTTCTTCCCATGTTTGGGTTTGATGATCAAACCATTCTCTGTTTGCAAACCTGATTCTACTAAGGTCACCCATTTCAACCATCTTTTTCCTAGATGCAATTGTTGAAGCATGATGCATTCTTCCAATTATATTTTGGGGAGGGATTACATGAATGCTAGTATTTCTTGAAAACCCTGGTAATCCAAACTCAACTCCTTCAGATGATCTCAATTGCCAACTTGGTATCCAATGTTCTTTGTATACTTCCCATGGGGTATTATCATCAAAATAATGAGTGACTGGACTATTTCTCTGATCATCCCATGCATTTATAATTATCATGCTTTTCTTACAGTAGGCAAGCTGAGCATGAGATTCTGAAATAAATGGTAGTTCTATCCTTTTGGGAGGATAGTCTTCAATACTTGGTAGGGTAATAAAATACCGTGGTTCTCCTGAGGAGCATTTGCAAGATCCATGGAGTTCAACTATAGACAAAAAAGGAGTACCAGGAATGTAATCTACTAGTAACTCAGAAATAAGAAATTTCATTCCTAAAGCATATTCTTCAAACAACAAGATGCCTTTAGGAATTTCAAAATTGAAATCAGTATTTACATGTCCTAGTCCAACGTCAGAACCACAGCTAGGAAACCAGTATTTAGCAGGGATCAAATCTTTATTTATTAGATTCATATCAGATCCAGTGTCTAAGAGTGAAGTTAACATGAACACTTCATTGTTTATTTCCAATTTAACTTTGACATAATATTTCTGGTATCTGATAGCCATAATTTTCATTCCTGCAAGTCCTTGCATTTGGCCTGCTGTTTGCTCTTGTATTATTGATTGTGGAGTTTCAAAAGGAGAATCTTCTAATGGTGGAGGAACGGAACTCAATCGTTCTTTTATTTCTTTGATTTCTTGCCTAGCCCAAGAATCAATCTTGAAGTTGTATTCATCTTCTTCTTCCATACTCTTGATTTTTCTCTTTAATTCAGAGATCTCCTTTCTCAGAAAAAGTACCTCTTTGGCTAAATCAATTAAAGAGGTGTTGTGTAACTTTTCTTCTCTATTAAATTTTATGAAACTCTTTGTGTTTTTATCAAAAGAAGCATCGATGAACAAAGGTTCTCTCTTAGGTAGCTCAACAGTTTTATTCCTTTGTTCAGACTTGACTGTTTTTACAAAAGTATCAAGAAGAGATTTTTTCATGTCACCTTCAGGTAAGGCTTTGATCTGGGCTAGCATCTGTGCTTCTTGATATCCTGTATTATGGAACATACAGACTTTGAGTTTATGCTGAATTTCTGGCTCTGTTTCAAAGTTAGAGCCGTCTCATGCCCTTAGATATGTCTTGGATTCTGGGATCTAAGGTTTATATAGTGGGCATGTAATGAATCATTAAACAAAGAGCATTTTCAGAAGTAGAAATAGTGTTATCTACAGTGTTGTGTATAGTACGAACACAGACAGAAGAATCCATGAGTGTAGTAGAGCTTACTATTTCTGCACAAGAAAGCATGGCGTTTAATCTTAGTCCTCTGCTCCGGAGAGAGAGAATGTCAGATAGGCTCCTGGCCGACTGCTCAGGAAAAAGCTAGTAATCTCTGTCGAGAGGTCGCAGTAGTGGAAACTTTGCCTTTAAAGAGCCCGAGACTACTGATACGGCCTCAGAGGTGTGTCGCAAGAGTGGAAACCCTGCCTTTAAAGGGCCCGAGACTCTTGATACGGCATTGGATTCTTTATTCACACAGAAAATAAATGACACAGACTTATAAACAGAGCGAATAGCTTTATCAGATCGAAGATTCTAATATCATACCGGGGAGAAAAAGAAGGTCATGGCTATGATACCATTTGTGAACTGCTCCTTTCGAACAGCTTTGTCAGAGGCCTCCTCTGTCAGAGATGTGAAGCTAGACTTATCACACTCTTGTCACATGCACTATCTCCTCTCGCCATCTGGTCTTCTGGTTTATGCTACTCTCGACAGAACCAATATCTGGTATCAGAGAAAAAGAACCCGCGGGTATAACAAAGCGACTAGCTTTATCAGATCGAAGAGTCTAATATCATACCCAGGAGAAAAAGAAGGTCATGGCTCTGATACCATTTGTTAACTGCTCCTTTCGAACAGCTTTGTCAGAGGCCTCCTCTGTCAGAGATGTGAAGCTTGACTTATCACACTCTTGTCTCATGCACTATCTCCTCTCGCCATCTAGTCTTCTGGTTTCTGCTAATCTCGGCAGAACCAATATCGTCGGGTTAACCGCTTTACTCTGTCAGAACTATGAACCCCACCACCTGGAGTCCACTAGGCTTCTGCAGTTTTAAGTGAAACCTATAGCCATCTTTCCACGACCCTCCGCACCTACAATTTCCCTTTAGCGGCCCTCTACCTTCGCGGGACTTACTACCAATGCTCGGTCGTCGCTTTATACCAGACTACCAGTGAACCTTATTATCTGGATGAGTGAACTATATCAGACAGTACCAAGGAACATCGAGTGCAAATACAGGCAAATAAGCAAGATCATAATGAGTGCATGTTACAGAGACAATGAGTAAAACTTCAGAGATAAACACATATATGCGGAAGACTTGTATTATATTAAATCAGAGCATAACCCGCGGGTATTACAAACTTTGTGACAGATGCACAGACTAAGAGCAGTATGCTCTTCGCTCACCAAGCTTAATTACAGACTCTGGACTCAAGAAAGACATGAAGCTTCAGACAGAAGGGAAGCTTAGAGACTCGGACTGACTTACTAACTTGCGAATGCCAAACAATGAGCTCTCATCCTTCCTTTATACAAATTTGTGAAGGAAGAGTTATCATGAAGAAAAGACTCAAATGGACAAGTGGCCCCATATGTCTGCCACTGAATCTTTACTTTATGATTTGGCGGTGGTGATCGTGCACGATTCCCTGACCAAATCCTGGCTTTATTTCATATCTATCAAAAGCAAATGGAATAGTAGATCTGACAGGGTAGTCGTGCAAGATTTCCCGACAGATGGAAAACCATTATGACATAAAGTAGAGTACCTTGGAAATGTGGGTAAAACCTCACCAAAAGTCGGAGAAGTGCTCTGAGTTTCCAAGATTCTCTTTATTTTGAAAAGACAATAATTACATAGTGGAGGTTGATGACGGTAATCCACGAAACCCGAATGGCACCACTGTCGGCCATTTAGACCTAAATTCTCGTGATTACACTGTGGAGTTGGTTACGTCAACCCACGAAAACTGTGTAGCTAGTAGTCATTCCATTGGTTGATCATGGAAATGACGGAATCTATAGGGGTCCCAGTGCTGAGTATATATTTCTCTATAGAGTGTTGGGTCCTCATTGCTGTCCTCATCTTGTTCAAGTACGTATTTAGTTCTAATAATCCATGGATGTCTTTCCCTTATGAACAACATTTTGTATTCTTCCTCAGAATAAAGATCACTGATATTTTGTAAATTCCGATTTGGGAATAGCAACATTCTAGCCACTTCTGTTACTTCAGGATCTATTCCAATTGGATTTAACCCAAACTTTTGCCACCAATATGGCGAGAGGAGATAGTGCATGAGACAAGAGTGTGATAAGTCAAGCTTCACATCTCTGACAGAGGAGACCTCTGACAAAGATGTTTGAAAGGAGCATTTAGCAAATGGTATCAGAGCCATGGCCTTCTTTTTACCCCGGGTATGATATCAGACTCTTCGATCTGATAATGCTAGTCGCTCTGTATTTATAGTCTGTGTGATTTATTTTCTGTGTGTAAAGAATCCAGTGTCGTATCAAGAGTCTCGTGCCCTTTAAAGGCAGGGTTTCCACTCTTGCGACACACTTATGAGGCTGTATCAGTAGTCTCGGGCTCTTTAAAGGCAGAGTTTCCACTACTACGACTCCTGACAGAGATTACTAGTTTTTACCTAAGCAGTCGGCCAGGAGCCTATCTGACATTCTCTCTCTCCGGAGCAGAGAACTAAGATTAAATGCCCTGCTTTCCTATGTAGAAATAGCAAGATCTACTACTATGGATTCTAGAACAATGTCTTTTAGAGAAGTCAGAAATGTTGAAGAACAAAGTACCTCCGAACCTGACTCTGTAAATAGTTTAGAGTCTATGTTTTCTTTCAATAGATCTCAAAGCATAAATCATGCTAGCATAGAAGAGGTAGAAACTCAACCACAAGCAGCATGGAAATTACCTCCTATTTCCCCAAGTCATGTATATCAAAATCTAAATATGTTCCACCTAAAGGCTGTAACGCGGGTAATTGTGAAAGAATCAGTAAGCAGAATACAACAAAATAGTGATGTCAGTCAAACAATTTCACTAATCAATGCCAAAGAAATCCAAATGGAAGCTAAGAGACATGGAACAAATTATCTCCATTTTGGATGTCTCAGAATTGGAATAAGTCGGCTTGTGCACAAAGGAAGAGACTCTTATGCTTTATGCACAGTAAGGGACTTGACCCATAACAAGTTTACTGATTCACTGATTGGTGGAATAGTTGCCCCTCTCTCTAATGGGCCTTTTTATTTTGACTGTTATCCAAATTTCTCTGTCTATACTTTTGATGAGAATATTGAAAATATTCTAAAACTTCATATCAGAACAACGGGATTTGATATGTGCCCTACCAGAACAAACATATCTTTACAAATTAAGGGATGCTTTAGACATACCAATACTTTGTTTCCTGCAGTCTTCCATACCCCCAGTAAAGAATCCCAATCTAGCACTTTGGTCTTAACAGACCCTTTGAATCAAAAGATGGAACATTTTTTAATAAAATGGGAAAATCTATCTTTTCCCATTGATTGGGTTATTGATACTCCCAGAGTACCAATCCCAAGAGCCATCAACTCTGCTCAAATAAAAGAGACCTCCACTTCTGCAGTTATTTCTTTTCCCCAGAGGAACCTTTCTAAGCAGGCTTCTTGTGAAAACCCCATCTGAGTTCCTCATTCCCTTCCTCATCTTTTTGCTCACATGCCTCACTCCAGTCTTTGGAAAATCAAGTTGGCCAAATCCATTTTACAGTAAAATGTTTTGACTGTGGAGAGCTCATTACTTTGTCCACTCTTTCTGCCTTCAAAGAAAATGAAAAGGTTCAATTCAAACATGTAAATCACAATCCAAGGACAAACTTACCTCCACCAAGTTCTACTGCAAAAGATCAGTGCCCTCATCCACAATGTTCTGACATTCCCTTTCCACATGACTCTCATATATTAGTTATCCAAGACAGTTCCTACTCAGAAATAGAACAGAGAAGGCAATCATATCTTCCTGAGGACATGAGGAGACCCTCTTATCCAGAAATCAAGAAATTCATTTTATTACTAAAAGGGTGCAGAAAGGATACAGTTAAAGAAAAATGGATGAAAGAAATGTTAAATTGGGATTTATTCACCCATCCAAAAGCAAAATCTTTTGCCAAAAATTCCTCAAATACAGAGAAATTAAGGCTAGCATGTGAATGGAAAAAATTTATGAACACTGAAGATCTACTCGTTTCCTTTTATGAGTGGAATTCTGTTTATAAAAGATCAGGGAAAGTCTATTCAAAGCCTTTAGTCCCTCAAAAGGCAAAATCTATTTGTTGTCTTGTCCAAGCCCTTTCTGTATTAGATCTTGGAAGAGAAGTTTGCAGGCTGAAAAAAGCTATCAAAGAAAATTATTGAAAGGAAAAAGGAAATCAAGAACTAATCTCCATATTGAACATCAGAAATTTCATATTCTGATTGATTTAAAAATACAAGGGATGCCTTTCAAGTTAAAAACATTAATAGATACAGGATCAGACTTGAATATGCTACACAAAGACATTATTCTCGTTTCCTTATGGCAAAAGACTCAAGCTTTAGTCATTGGATTAGGAAACATTCCTAATGACATTTCATTTCAGATTCTAGAAGCAGTCCTTTGCTTTCAGGACTATTGTTTAAAGTTGAAATTTCTCCTGGCAGATATCCCCATCGCCTGCATCCTTGGCACTCCTTTTCTTGCTACAGTAGCACCACATGGTTCAACAATGGTGACTCCAGAAAAACCAGGATACTTTATTAGTATTCCTTCTCCAAAAGGGAAAGTTATGATAAAACTCCCTTTTGTTTCTACCCCGCGGATTTCAGACATGGTTCAGTTGACCAGAAGAAAAACTCTGAAAGTAGAAGAATTAAAAACCTTTCAATCAGGGGTAAGAATCAAAGACCAGCTAAAGAAAAAGCAGATCGAAGAAAAAATTCTTCTGTTACAACAAGAATTTATTAATACAGTCTGCTCAGAGAACCCTACAGCCTTCTGGAAACAGAAAAAACATGAAGTTTCCCTTCCCT
Source organism: Picea engelmannii (assembly GCA_009831015.1). Classification (NCBI taxonomy): domain Eukaryota; kingdom Viridiplantae; phylum Streptophyta; class Pinopsida; order Pinales; family Pinaceae; genus Picea; species Picea engelmannii. The sequence goes on from ML778703.1 coordinate 45,598, forward strand.
ACAAAGAAGAATATCAAGGGAAACCTTGCAAAAGTAGGGCCATAACTATGAATGCTGAATATCAGAAGCTATGTGCAAAAGAGATTAAGGGTTTACTCAGCAAAGATCTTATTAGAGAATCTACTAGTCCATGGAACTGTTATGGATTCTATGTAAACATACTCAGAACAGATAAGAGGAGTTCCTCGACTAGTAGTAAATTACAAACCTCTGAATAAAGTATTGGCTGATGATACATATCCAATTCCAAACAAAAGCAGTCTGGTCACTAGAATAGCAGGAGCCAAGATTTTTTCAAAATTTGATTTAAAATCAGGATTTTGGCAGGTGGAAATTAAAGAAGATGATAAATTCAAGACAGCCTTCAACGTCCCTGCGGGACATTATGAGTGGAATGTCATGCCTTTTGGCCTAAAAAATGCTCCAGCCAAATTTCAGAGAGTAATGGATGATACCGTTAAGCCATATTTTGATTGCATTATCGTCTACATTGATGATATACTTGTGTTCTCCTCATCCCTAGAACAACATTTCAAACATCTGAGGAAATTCTTACAAGTTATTAAGCAAGCAGGCCTAGTTCTTTCTAAAAAGAAAATTGAGCTTTTCAAAACTGAGATTAAATTTCTAGGCCATGTTATTAATAATGGGAACCTAACTCTGCAAACTCTGCAAAAATATGCAATGATGCCTCAAAAGGTAATCCTTAATGAGTAAGTTTTCATCAAAAATGCAGCTATGCATTCCAATATATACATCCTCCGTGAACAAGCTACTAAAAAAAGGTCTTCAAATAATGCAACTAGTTTTCATGCATCATGAGTGGTAACACCACCCATGAAGGAGAGGAGAGTGACAAACTAGGAGGGGATTTCCTCTTTAGTCAGGAAGACTTGCAAAGGTGAATTAGAGGCCTAGAATCCCAAGAGGCAACTCTTCTCTGAAAAATCTACTAGGTGAGAAAATTATCAAGTTTGGGGTTCACGTCTTAAGAGTGATAGGGAGAAGGAGGTTATGGATCAAGGGGGGGATAACATCTGAGGAGGTCAATGAGAGAATCAAAGACACTTGAGTGTAATCATGGTATTTACAATGAATAGAATCATGAAGTCTACAACAAAAAAGTGCGGGGGCAGAAAATTTATATACTAAATTGAAGCTTAGAACCTTTATCAAAATTGTGAGAGGGGTGATCAGTGGTAAAAGTAAGAACCACAGGATAGAATAGTAGTTACTTAATTTGGATAAACAAACATTGGATGAGGAATGGATGATCACAATTGACAAGATAATTATAGTAACAAAAACAAATGAGGATAATGTCACGATCTATTTAAGGAATGGAAAAGATGCAGCTGGTGAAGGATTTGGTGAATGGGACATGCATGCATGAAGGTGAAGTCATAGTTGAAGATGGAGACAAAGACATAGTTGAGGAAAAAGATGAAGATAACAGAGAAAATAAGGAGAATGAATTTGTGAAGATATCTATGGAGGGAGTCAACGTAAAGTGTGTTGCAAGCACAAGTTTCAACCTAAGACTATTCTCACAATGATGCCAATGTTAAAACTAGGGTTTTAACTACATTTAACAAAGAATTACTGATTTCAGAGAGACAGAGGATAGACATTACCGAGTTTCACGACATCTCCATAGGTTTGTCCGGATAGGGGTGTTAGAATATAGAAGATGGTGTGCTCATTTTATCATTGACGATACCCTCATCACCCAACCACAGGCCGAAGCCTCCCTCTGAGCACCTTAACCTTGACTGAGAATTCTTCTGGAAGCAAACCTTAGGCTTGATAGCCAAACAAAGAGTAGCGCATCTCTCCCCAAGGATAGCGCAACACAAAAGACTGATCAGATAGTCCCAAACCATAGCCAAGAGATATTCAAGCCAAAACTGAGATCTTGCTGCTGCTGCAGCTGCACCAGTTCTTCCTCCAAACCTGCGCACAAGACTGCAACTGCAGTGCGCACCAAACTGCAGAACTGCAATTTTGAGATGTGACAAATGAGAACTGGTGCCCTGTATTTATAGTAATCCTGCCAGTTTGTTGGGGTCGACTTCTCCTTCTGGGTATGTGTCTGTTCAGTATATTATTATTAATTCTGGCCGACTTCTTCTCTTGGAGGCTAATAGCCTAATATAAATGATCTTCTTGAGCCAACAAGGCTTCTAGGGTATTTAGCCAATTCATTAGGGTTTCTCTTGCTTCCCGAAGTCTTCTATTCTCTTCAGGTTCACACGTGGAGGTAAATACCTCCCACAACTACCATAATATTAACACTCCATCCTAGCTAGAGAGGTATTTACAGGTAATGGACTTAAGCACAAAACATACCATTTACCCGGTAACATCAATATAGTCATCTAGACTATTTCATGACTAGATCATGAGCATCACCATCACCATCAGTTGCATCATCTCTTGAAACCATACTTCATCTGAGTAGTTAGATATGATGCTGGATAAGTCACTCTCACCATAGAGTGATACAAGAGGAGTAAAATCTCTGAATTACTTTCTGTCTGGAAAATCTTTGTTCATCATTCATCTGAATGATCATTATCTCCAATAAACTGCTGATAATCTTCAAGGCAATTAGAACAAGGATAGAACACACCTATGTCTATTCATAGTAGTACATAACTACAATCCAGTGGTTCACTACCACATCAAGTAATACATAAGTACTTGATCAACAACGTATGGTTGTGAACGGTGAATCATATTCACCACAGTAGTCCTCATCTACTGTCATATAGTCTTCATAACAAACATCTGAGAGCATCCTGCATAGAAACAATGTTATGATAAAAATTGTATCATCTGGGCCAGTCTTTCACTCACGTCTATGAGATCTGAAAGAATGTCTTCCACCACAGTAGTCTTCATCTGCATAGAAACAATGTTATGATAAAAACTGAATCAGTTGGGCCAATCTTTCACTCATGTCTGCCCTCAATATAGAATATCAACAATAATCATCTGGACCAATCTTTCACTCACGTCTGTGAGATCTGAAAGAATGTATGCCATCAATATAGAATATCAACAATGGGCTATCTGCCCCATTCTTCTCAACCAAGGAAGAAGGATTATTGTTGATTTCTGAGCCTGGACCATTTCTCACCCTGGGCCATTCCTCCGACACTAAACAAAGTGTAACCTGGAGAGAATGAGTCTGCCCTCGAGAAATGTTTGGACCATTCCTTACCCTGGGCCATTCCTCCGACACTTAACAAAGT
>ML778703.1:80101-123296 GCA_009831015.1 Picea engelmannii
AACATTATGTGCTCCCTTTTTATTGACATCCAAGGAGGAATGTTATTGTTGATAACAAAAATAGGCCACACTGAGTAAATAGACCTAAGCTCTCTGAATAGATTAACACCGTCAGCTACCAATGAAATCCTAACATTACGAGGTTCATCTTTGAAATATTCCCATTTTTACTCAATTTCCCTAAATGCAGAACCATCGACAGGCATTCAAAGAACACCATCTCCACTTATGTTACGTGCATGGTAATCCATAAATTCTGCTATGCTTTCACACATGAACAATCGCTACAAACGTGGAATTATGGGAATATGACGGAGAACCTTTCGAGGCATCCTTTTTGTTACTTGATCGGTTCGATATCTACTGATAAGACACTGCGGACATTTTGTTTTCGAAGCATGTTGTCCATAATATATAATATGATAATTAGGACATGCATCTATAGTTTGATAATCCATTCCAATTTCTTTCATAATTGTATGCAAACCTCGATATGTGCGAAGTAAAATATTTGACGATGGTAACAAAAATTCACCTAACAATCTACAACATAACAAATACCTAGTTAATGCAAAGAATATTAATTGTAAAAATTGCAATCTTATTTTACACATTAATTAACACTAAAAACAAATAGAAAAAAATCAACATTTATGTATAATATGAAATGAAACATGTTACATACCTTAAGATCTATGTCATACAAGTGTTCGACAAATTATTCATAACCTTTAAGTTCATTAGCAGCAATGTAGTGGATAGAAGATTTGCTCTTGATCCTTCATAAAGGTGTTTATTTTCCTTTTCTAATAGAGGTTCATCATAAATACCATCACTGTCCCCATCCTCATCTGGCTGCGAAAACAAATCTTGGATCATTTGATTTGTCCCATTATCTTCTTCCATGGGATCATTAACTTGATTTGTCCCATCATCTTCTTCCATGAGATCCTCATTTGCTTGATCATGTTCCTCAGCTTGTACAACATCATTTCTACTACTACTTGGTGCAATATTCTGTGGAAAGTTAGAGGGCAACTCTAACTTTATAATTACAAACAATCATGCAAAATTAGTGTGTACTATAACAAACATTCAAACAACATATATACATATATATAATTTTATATAAAATCGACAATATAAAAACAGATAATGAATATATAGCTAATTACCATGGGACGATATTTATTCGATCTGCCATCAATGTGCCCATATTTCCTACAATGTTTTGTAGTTGTTGCTATTAAAATTCTTACGGGACGTATGAGGCAACATTTTTTGCAAGGGCAATAACATCTACCATCACCCTTTTCACCCACTTTACTTTTTTCACCACCTCTAATTATATTCTATGACATTATTCCGCACAACTTCCGCACAAAAATACCCTTTATGAACCGTCGTTGCTATAGCAAGATTGTCTCAACATCTTTAATTCGTAAAATATTTATAGGTCATTGTTGTCATAATTGTGATGAAAATTGACCAAATCACTGTTGACTTTGTCAAAGAGTATAACGGTCATATCGTCACTATTGCGACGAAAGTTGACCAAATCAATTTTGACTTTGTCAAATAGTATAACAATCAATATGGATTGTATCAAATAGTGTAACAGTCAATAGTTAGCATCGCTCTTGCGACGAATTCACACGTTTGTCAAAAGAGAGATGATCGTCCACTATCTTCATGATCGTTGCAAAACAGATGAACGTTTGATTTTGTCGAGAGAGCGACGAATACAGGTTGGATTTATAACAAAATTGAAAAATTGAACTTTTTCTCTTGAATTTTGCGACAAAAGGGTACTTTCATCGCAAGTAGTCGTTGAAAATTTTTCAATATGTAGTAGTGAAATATGCAGCAAAGGGTGTTTGTTATAAAGCTAATAAGAAAAGAATGTATTCTCCATTGTATTTTTCCATGGAATTTATATATCTTTACAATTGGGGTTGAATGCAGTAGATATTTTCAGTTTTGAATCTTCATTACTATTTGATTTTTACCTTATCAATTTCTATTGAAAGTGTAGCGTGATTTAAAATGGTGTTGTGAGATTTGGAAACAAATAAATTGTAATACAAAACAAGAATTGGTGCTTCTAATTTTTCAGAGTCTCTACTTTGTGAAAGATAGAACTTTGTGTAAAGTAATATGTATTTATCACTGGGAATTAGTAGGTGCCATTACAATAGTATTCAATAGGGAATTATGTTATTTTATAGCATTAGGCATTGCATCTATTGATAATAGATGCACAGGCACAAGCATCGATCCGTAATCAGCTCTGGAAACTCATTTATCACCATCTGCACAAAACATCTAAAAATAGCAGGAAATTTGTTGTAAGAAAGATGAATCTAATTTTATATTAGATTTCAAGAAAGAATATCTCTAAACAGATTAAAATTGGATGAATATAATTCATATTAGATTTCAAGAATGTCACTTGGGTCTAAGGTTGGGAAGAATGACCATTATTGTCCTCACCCAGGTTTAAATCCTTCTAGTGACATGTTGAGTTCTTAATGAGTATATTGTTGCAGTGGCCTTGAATCCTATGTTAACAGAGCCATACCATCCTTGTGGGTGCCTGGATGTTGATGTGACAATGAATTGAAAAATGTTTAACACACTTTTTAGAAATAATCATGAAGAATAATAATAACCATATATATTTGAATTTGTGAGTAGAAAGATGTTGAGCACGTGAACACGTTTAGGGGAGGGGGGGACTGTCTACACATAAATGTTAATAGGATTTTGTAGTTCACTCCCTTCCTTACGACAAGGGGTTATTTGAAGAATGCCTTGGATTGCCATTAACTGTGAGCAAAGGAATCATGGCAATCCAAAATTTGTAAGTGACACATAAATTGTATTTCCCTGCTGAGAATTTTACAACATGCAAAGTTGTCTTAACAAGATTTCAATCTCAAGAGTTATATTATGTGAGATTATGCTTCATACACAACTAAAAGTATTCACAAGCAAAATATAGAAAAAATATATCAATGAAACTAGAAGGGAAATGTACAACAAATGGTGAACCAATTAAGCATTGTGTGCCCAGAGAGAAGAGACATTAAAATGGTCTTAACTAATATATCAACTAACAAAAGCTTTGAGAGTAGAGAATGAAATGCTCAAGCAACTTATAGTGTTCATATGATTCCATGAAAGCACCACTAAAAAGTTGTTTCCATGTCAATGAATCAATCCTTAAAAGACAATGCTAGAGAGGGGGAATGAGTTTATCCTTAAAAGAAAATAATTTTTTACTTCATAGATGCCCCATGATATGATCACAGGAAGTTCCCAAATCGATTTTGTATTGGATTTTTCACACCATATTTTCAATGCTAATAGAGGCTCCTGACCAAATATTCCTCAAACTAGACATAATCAATATGCCTAAAAAGTGTTCGCACATTCACTTTAAAATATGGTATTTTATCAATTCAAAATATTTTCTTTATATGCTCCTTTCTTCCATATTATTAACCCTTTTTAAAATGGAAAAAATAACTCCAAGAAGAGGTAAGGCCAATTTGATTAAAATGTCTTGGATTGAAAGCAGCAGTAGCAGAACAATAATCAACCATAATATAGTGGAAAACAGAAAAACCAACAAAGGAAATAATAGTTGATGCAATAATGAATGAATGAGAGAATTTATCTCAACCCTTTTTAATTACTTGCCTATAAATAGTAAAAAAAAACACAAGGATAATCTTTCCACAATTTCATTACATTTTTCTCTCTACAACAGAACAAGGGTTTAATAATTGACAATAACAAAGGTCAAACTTCTTAAATAGCAAATGACCAACTATCAAATAAAAAAGTCTTTATTGAGGTCTAGCAGAGTTCTAGATCAATGATGAATCACTAATCAAAGGTGTAGCACACTCAACATGCTAAATAGTATGGATGAGCATATAAAATGAACTAAAATGTAGAGATGGAACATTATTCTTTCTAGCAAGCATCTTCACCATAATCCAAGCCTCAACACATCCCGGATGACATATCACCTGCCTCAACACATCCCAGATGACATTCAACCCTTTAGAAACTTATTGAATGCAACTCCTACAAAATTGAAGAGGAAAAAAAAAGATGAAATCTTACAGTCATTATGGAAAAGAGATGCATGTTTGTTGTTTTACATAGAACATAAGCTCTAGAAACTAGAAAGACAGAGAAAGTATAGATGCCTCTAGAAACTAGATGTATTGATATAGTCTTGTCTTGCCTCTAGTGTAATGATATAGATGCCTCTAGAAACTAAAAGTATTGATGTATTCTTGTATAGATGCCTCTAGGCATCTGGTGAAAAACTAAGAGAGACATCCCACTTGTACCTCATCCTATAGAATACTTCATACAAACCAATGTTAAACATAAATAAATTAATATTACCAACAATTAAAGAAAGAATTTAGAAATTAAAGGAGATATGATAGATTTGTCAGCAAAAAAATATGAAAACCGCATAAAAATCATAAATGTGTAAATTGGGTCTTTAAAAGCACAATTGGAATACACGATGCAGGATCGCAGTCCCCAACCTTCTTAGACCAAAATCAAGTTGGTTCTATATTGTTATGATGACGTTAGTGCCCTCATGAACTTGAGCACTATGCATGAGACTAACCTTGACTATATAAAGTCATTTCCATTCAGAAATTTACCATAAGTAGTACCTACCCTGTCTCACAGTGATATACAACATGTTGTACTTCCCAATCATGAATTCAAGCTTGATATTTTCAAAGCAATTTATACAGGAATGCACATTTTTTTCATTGTTTGCTTGCCAATTTTTTTAGCCTGTACTTGTTTCTTCGCTCTATTTTTGGGGTTTTTTTTGTAACATAGCTATTATGATTAGCCAATATGATTAAACCCATATTATTTCCATCATAAAATTGTACTTTAACATACAAGACTCAAGAATTTATTCTTTTCAAATATTTCACATGCCACAAGAATGGGACAAATTTAAGCAAGGCTACAAGAGTCAATAAAATCCAAGCTAAGAAAAAAAGTAGACCAAGTGGTTAGAGAGATACCAAGTGGTTAGACAGATACTTCAATAACCCAACATTATGTGGGGCTATTATTATGACACTCAATGAAGCTACCTCCCTCCTTACAGAAGTCTCTATGTGTAAATGTGTGTTGTTCTAACTATAATTACTTGTTAAGAGCCAAATCTAGAGCTATAAACTTAATCTGACATTGTGAAATGGGAAAAAGAAAAGTCAAGGCATCATAAACTTGACTGAACCACCTCAACTGAACTGCTTCTGGAAATTGGTCTTGAAAGTGCACTATCAAGATCATTACACTAGAGGCAAGACAAGAATATATCAATATTTTCTCTGTCTTTCTAGTTTCTAGAGCTTATTCTCAAGCAAAATATAGAAAAAATATTTTCTAGAGGCATCTAAAGTGGTGAATATTGATATATTCACCAGTAAAAGTATTCACAAGCAAAATATAGCAAAAATATATCAATGCAACTAGAAGGGAAATGTACAACAAATGGTGATCCAATTAAGCATTGTGTGCCCAGAGAGAAGAGACATTAAAATGGTTGATTGAGGTTCAGTTTGAGTTTCTAGTATAGAAACCATTTTTTGTCAAATTAATCGGGCTTTCAGATCACTAAAAGTGGTAAGAGACACTTTGGATAAAACTCAATCCAGAGATAGCAAGAGATTTCAGTGTAGTTGGAAAACCACCAAACTGGCATAATTTTCTAAACAAACTATGACTTTTACTAGTGTTGCAAAAATCTTTGATTTTTTCCATGTTTTTTAGGTCACCAAATCTTTCGACTTTTTTAAGTCCAACTTTGTGCTTGCCAAGTTTTGTAATTTTTTTCCATTTCCAATTTTTGGCTGATTCCGAGTTTTGCAACATTGATTTATAATTTTGTATAACTGGTCATCTTTGCACTCCCGTTGTCTCCAAGCATTCAGCCATATTTTCTATGCAATATATTTTCTTTTGACACTCTCTCTTTTCACGAGCAATTTATGTCTCACCAGTTCTGAATAATTCTTCTGCATTTGTAGTTTTTTAATGCAAGTTCCTTCTCTCTATGTATCATTATGGGAAGAATTCCAAGCTGTGTGAAATCTGGAATCAATAGAACTTCAATCTCTATGTGAATCTGAATTTGATTGACAAAAATTTTAATATCTGTATATTATCCCCGAAGTTGAATATACCATGAGTATAAGAGTTTCAATGTCGATTGAGCTCAGTAATATTCAGTGACAGGAATACTAGATTCCTGTGAGAAGGGTGGAAATACCTTCTAGAGGAGTGGAAGTTTGTGGATTGATGGCATGAATGCCAAATCGATTCCTCTGTAAAATGAAAGTGATATTGAGAGAATGATATCAAGGATTGAATGTATACAAATCGAGGTTTTGTTGCAGGCGATCTTAAACATTTGTAAAGGTATTTAGCATGCAATATGCTATAGGTACCGTAAGATCTGGCCAAAGGTTCATAATAACCATTGATTTGAAGGATCAAAAACCCCAACAAAATTGTAAAACAAAGGTTCGACGCAATTACATTTGGAACCGTCGATCGTGGCAAAGGATCGGATCTATGGTGATTATCCATTTCAGAGTGAGAAGGAGCGAGGAGGTTAAGAGGAGGTGTGGACCCGAAATTTAAATGAAGTACACCTTTGGTTTAGTTTGAAATCCATCGATCATGGAAAAGGATCAGATCTATGGTGATTATCCAGTGTGGAGCGAGAAGGAGCAAGGAGGTTAAGAGGAGGTGTGGACCTAGAATTTAAATGAAATACACCTTTGGTTTAGTTTGAAATCCAATCAACTGATCAGACGGTTGACATTGTAACGGAGTTCGATAGCGCCACGGTGGAATCCCTTGTGGAATTTGGAATTTCCCTTTATAACTATACATCGCACGGCGCCCACATCGCACTATAGAATTTTTTTTTATCGCATGATTTAAATGTTGGGATGCGATACCCTATTGATGAACATGCACAAAAATAAAATCTTCGTCGTGAGTCCACAAATGTTTAAATATGCGGTAAATAAAGTTTGAAAGCATGATTTAAATGTTGGGAAGCGATACCCTATTGATGAACATGCTCGAAAATAAAATCTTCGTCGCGAGTCCACGAATGTTTAAATATGCGGTAAAAAAAGTTGTTTCAAACACCATAAATCCAACTATTCATAGCATATCTTAATTGTTCATCACATATCTTCACCAATTGTATCATAAAATGTCCAAAATTTTTAAAAAATATCTACCATATTTTTGTCCCCTATTATCTCATACCAGCGAGACTGTCATACAAAAACTGTTATATCCTTCTTCTTCCGAAAACTCAGAAATATAAAAGCATTTTTTAGAATCTAAACAATGAAGAAAGTTGAAACAGAGATTGCATCTTTGATTTCTTGCAAAGCCATGGACCCCTCAGCTAATAGTTGACCTCTTTTGATATGGAATCTGCATCCTCGTTTAATTCCTGGAGAACATGTGTAAAAAGAATTGATTCAAAAGAGTCTGCCACTTCTTTGAGCTGATCACCAATTTGCCCGCACATGATATTGTGCAATTGTACTCTTCCTTTCATCAAATTTATGATGAGGTTGGAATCCCCAAATATCTTAATACATTTGACATTGTTCTCCAGAGCACACTTAAGAAGAAATCTCAAAGCCATAAGTTTAGAAACATTATTAGAAATTGCCCCTAATTCAACATTAAACTTTACACATTGAGAATCAGATAAGAACAAAGCTCCTCTAGAATTGTTAAAATTTGGTGGACGGTGGACCCTTGTGTGGACCCCATAAAAAAAGCCTAAGTTTGATACATTTGATGAGATACATCTTGCTTTGTTGGCATTTTATAGCTTGAAACCATAGAACTAATATGAGAGAAGAATTGAAAGGTGGGAATATGTCTATTGTACATGGCCTATAAAATTTGCCTATATACTTTGCCTATAAACTTTTCCATGATCTTACATTTGCTTTGTGAGACTTATAGCAAGTAGACATGAAAGTCCATGCACTTCTTATGTTTACTCTTTAGGTTAATATTCCAGAATAAAGTGTAGTGGCAAATACCAGCTTGTTTGCTTTGTCCATAAGAATCGTATTTGGATTTTCAGAGCCATACTGGGGTCCCATTCAATTGGAGAATGTATTTTTCGGGTAACCTTTCTCATTATCAGCCCAATCGATAATATTAAGGTTGAACACTTTTGTATGCTCACTTCCAAATCTAACTTGCAAACAACCAGAATAAAAGTGGGCTTTAAATTTCATGATTGAAAAGGTACTGAATGCTCAGTCACAGTTATAACCTAAGGGTCACGCTTTGGGTTTCCCTTTCTGAAGTCATTAAATTGCATGTGTTGGTTAAATGATGTCCATTTTGCAGTGTCATTCAAAAGCATTTTAAGTATCACTTTGCTGATTTTCTAGTGTAGTTCATTCTCAATTGTGTTAAGGCCTCAGTTTGCATATCTAGATTCCAGAGTCCCACTGTGGTTCCCTTCATTGGAGAATCTAGTCATTTGGGTAACATTTCCCATTAGCATCCTAATTGATGATATTAAGGCATAAATAATTATTTATGCTTACTTCCATATCTAATTAGCAAGAAACCAGAGTAAAAGTGGTCTTCAAATTTCATGATTGAAAACTGAAAGTTTGGTCACAGTTAAAACCTGAGGATCATGCTTTGGATTTCCCTTTCTGAAGTCATTAAGCTACAATGTTCGTTTAATTAGGGCCACTGTGAAGTGTGATCCAAAATCAGTTCACTCTGGATTGGCACTCAGCAAGGGGAATTTGTTGGATTGGCACTCTTTTGTGGTAGGATCTTGACTGAGACTATTGTTGATCCTGGATGGTTGTTCTGATTTTTGGTTTTCCAAGTTATGAACAAGAGTGCCATGTTGTGGCATCCTGACACTATTGATACTATATGAAAATATCTGATCTATTATTCTAATCACTGCTCTAATGATCTCTCCATTGAATGTTAGGAAGGAATGCAATTATTCACCAGAGACAAGAGATGGTGGAATTGGTTATTGGGTGACCCAATGCAGGCCCATCAGCACAGACAAATGTGCTAACTGTATGCAAAAATTGTGTGCACTAAGCATGATTGAATCATAACACCACAACCAATTTTGGTGACTTGGTAAGAATATTACCAGGTGATAATGTTGGTTATGTCTTATGAACAAAACTTATTTGGAAAAGGTTTACACTTTGGTAACTCGTTCATAATTAAACAACAATGGATCTGCAAACAGATAAGATCAAGGTGTGTTTCAAAACTCAAAATGGAAAACTGAAAAAAAAAAATATAAAAAAATTAGTGAAAATACATGCTAAGCTTGCAGACAAACTTGATCTTGTAATTTTGCATAGCACAAGCTGATGAATGGAAGGGGTAAATAGAAAGCTTACGAGGATTGTTGCCTCTACGCCTAACAAGATCATCAAGCAAATGGGCAAGTCTAGAAAATGTAACTAATGGGTTCACTTTCTTGCCTCCATTTCATATGAATGCACATGGGCTTAGTAAGCCTGTATAGACAGTGATTGATATTGACCAGTGAATAAAGAAGAATGTCTCCAAAAGGAGACAACTGACACAAGATGTCTATACTCAGTATGTGGATGGAGAAATGAAAATTATGAAATACCAGCACGGTACTTAATGCAGATTCCTGCATCCTCGGGCTTTGAAAACTTGAACTTCCATCACGCATATGCCTACTTTTTCTTTGTGTTGAGTTATTGATAGTCATATTGCAGTCAATGATTGAAGAGTATGTAAAAAAAGAGGATAAACATGCATTCAATAAATGAATATAGACCAACAAACAAGGATGTGTGTGGGACATGCCAGAGAGTAAAGTGTGCATTAGGAACTGGGAGAAAGAATGCAGATGAGACGACGGGAGGAATGAAAAATGATGAAACAAAGCAAAGAGGAAAGAAGAAAGGTATGGAGAAGAAGGGGCAAAAGCACAAGAAGTTCAAAATGCAAGAGAGATTATCTCCTCAGAACTAGCAACATAATAAATTAATAGCTCTCCCCAGAGTACCTTATTCAAACATCCAGCCATTGAGGGTAGAGTACCAGACTTGCAATTCATGGTTGTACTTCATTGTTAGTGCAATGTGCCTTCTTATTAATGGGTTTTTTATAATTGATTAATTTGGTTAGATTTGTGATTATTATCTCTCTTTTATAATAAACAATAATAGTTTAATTTAAGATCATAGTCTATTCTCCATGTTTCTGTTTTTTTAAAGAGGCCATAGTTTCAGAGGGCGTAATTCCAAAGGTCATAGTTTTAGAGTTCATAGTTCAAGAGGGCATAGTTCCAAAGGGCGTAGTTCTAGAGGGCGTAGTTCCAGAGGTCACAGTTCCACAGGTCATAGTTCCAAAGGGCGTAGTTCCACAAGTCACAATTCCACGGTTCATAGTTCCAAAGGGCGTAGTTCCACAGGTCATAGTTCTGGAGGGTGTAGTTCCACAGGTCATAGTTCCACATGTCACATTTCCATAGGTCATAGTTCCATGGGGCATAGTTCTAGAGGTCATAGTTCCAGAGGGTGTAGTTCCAGAGGGAGTAGTTCCACAGGTCATAGTTCCATAGGTCACAGTTCCACAGGTCATAGTTCCACAGGGTGTAGTTCCATAGGTCATAGCTCCACAGGGCGTAGTTCCAGAGGGCGTAGTTACAGAGGTCACAGTTACACAGGTCACAGTTCCACAGGTCATAGTTCCATAGGTCATAGTTATACAGGGTGTAGTTCTATAGGTCATAGTTCTAGAGGTCATAGTTCCAGAGGGCGTAGTTCCAAAGGTCATAGTTCTAGAGGGTGTAGTTCCAGACATCATATTTCCAGAGGTCATAGTTCCAGAGGGCATAGTTCCAGAGGGCGCAGTTCCATAGGTCATAGTTCCACAGGTCACAGTTCCACAGGTCATAGTTCTATAGGGAATAGTTCTAGAGGTCATAGTTCCAGAGGTCACAGCTCCACAGGGCATAGTTCCACAAGTCACAGTTCCACAAGTCATAGTTCCAGAGGGCGTAGTTCCACAAGTGACAGTTCCATAGATTACAGTTCCACAGGTCATAGTTCCACAGGGCATAGTTCCAGAGGTCATAATTCCAGAGAGCATAGTTCCAGAGGGCATAGTTCCATAGGTCATAGTTACACAGGTCACAGTTCCACAGTTCATAGTTCTACAAGGCATAGTTCTAGAGGTCATAGTTCCATAGGTCATATTTCTAGAGGGCGTAGTTCCAGAGGTCATAGTTCCAGAGGGCGTAGTTCCAGACGTCATAGTTCCAGAGGGCGTAGTTCCAGAGGTCATAGTTCTAGAGGGCGTAGTTCCACAGGTCACAATTCCACAGGTCATAGTTCTACAGGGCATAGTTCTTGAGGTCATAATTTCAGAGGTCATAGTTCCAGAGGGCGTAGTTCCACAGGTGAAATATGTTTCATAGTTCTAGAGGGCGTAGTTCCACAGTTCATAGTTCTAGAGGGCATAGTTCCACATGCCATAGTTCCAGAGGGCATAGTTCCACAGGTCATAGTTCCACAGGTCACAGTTCCACAGGGCATAGTTCTAGAGGGTGCAGTTCCACAAGTCATAGTTCAAGAGGGCGTAGTTATAGAGGTCATAGTTCTAAAGGGCGTAGTTCCAGAGGGCATAGTTCTAGAGGGCGTAGTTTCAGAGGTCACAATTCCACAAGGCGTAGTTCCACAAGTCACAATTCCATAGGTCATAGTTCCAGAGGGCATAGTTCCACAAGTCATAGTTCCACAGGTCATAGTTCCAGAGGGCATAGTTCCAGAGGGCGTAGTTCCACAGGTCATAGTTCCACAAGTCACAATTCCACATGTCATAGTTCTATAGGGCGTAGTTCTAGAGGTCATAGTTCCATAGGTCATAGTTCTAGAGGTCATAATTCCAAAGGGCGTAGTTCCAGAGGGATTAGTTCCAGAGGGCGTAGTTCCACAAGTCACAGTTCCACAGATCATAGTTCCAGAGGTCATAGTTCCAGAGGGCGTAGTTCCACAGGTCATAGTTCTATTGTCTACAGGGTGTAGTTCTAGAGGTCATAGTCCCAAAGGTCATAGTTCCAAAGGGCATAGTTCCACATGTACATGGTTCCACAAGTCAAACATTTTTCATAGTTCCAGAGGGTGTTGTAATGTCCCCAGCCACCAACAGGTCGGGCAACGTCACTTCCTGGACGTCTCTCTTAGCAAGGACAATAGGAAGGATTATCTCCCATGTCCATCTCACACTAACAGCCTACAACCTCTCATTTACCACCTACCTATCCCACTCCAGGAAGTGTGCCCCTTCTCTACTCAACAATCCTTCAACTACCTCACTTCCCTTCTAGGGCTTCAGCAACATGTCGAACAAGAATTCTCTGAGCACTGTAGCTGTAGTTGGGCTCCCTCTGGGAAATCACTTTCCCAACAACCTCTCTCACCTGGAGAGAGTTGCTTGAAGGCCTGAAAACCTGCTTCTTCAGTCCACGGGTTTGACAACCCGCCTCTTCAAACCACAAGCCTAACAACCTGCTTCTTCAAACCATAGGTCTAACAACCTGCTTCTTTAATCCAGCTCCGAATCCAACTCCAGAAAAGGTGATGGCAACAACAAAGCTCAGTAAATAACAGATGATGACATCAAGCCACATTCAGTAAAGGAACTGTGTGGGCTGCAACGGCCAACAATTAAGACACAACACGGCTCAGGCAGTTACAGGGTGCATTGGGCTTCATAGGAGACACACGAGATAACTCAAGTATGACTGCAGGATTCCAAAGGTGAGTGATATATACATAGGCGATGATGATGGAGAACTTGTTCAATGCGTGAATCCCTAGTGAATCGAGAAGGGTGACAGAATTCCATAGAATCACAAGAGTCGTGAGAATGGCGAGGAGGAACCACCAACGAGTTGGATTTCCCAGCTATAAACTACATGCTCCCAGGTTGACACATGTCGTCCTGAAGCCGCATGAGTTCCACTTAGCACTCGTTCCCTTTCCCAGGAACTTAGGACAACACTGATCATGTCCACCTTAGTCTTTAGGAAATAATAATAAAATAGTATTCCCTTAGAGGTAAGCCCTCTAGCTTAGCCACTAGGCCTAGACACTTAGCCCCCTCCCTTACCCTACCTAGTGGAGTTTAGTCCCCCATAACTCTTTCTTCGTGGTCGGTCTACAGGCAGCAATGTAATTTTATTAATGATATGTGCATTTACATGTACAAAAAGCAGGCTCATGGCCTTAAGCATCTAGGCTCTTCAGCCTAATAAACATATAAGTCTTCAACTTATAAACACTTGGCTCACCAGCCTACAAAACATATTTTCATTCACAATTACAACTGAGGCTCGGCCCTGGGATGCTACATGCCTAGTTCCACGGGTCACAGTTCCAGAGGGGGTAGTTCCACAGGTCACAGTTCCACAAGTCATAGTTCTACAGGGCGTAGTTCTAGAGGTCATAGTTCCAGAGGTCATAGTTCCAGAGGGCGTAGTTCCAAAGGTCATAGTTCCAAAGGGCATAGTTCCAGAGGTCATAGTTCCAAAGGGCATAGTTCCAAAGGTCACAGTTCCATAAAGCATAGTTCCACAAGTCACAGTTCCACAGGCATAGTTCCAGAGGGTGTAGTTCGAGAGGACGTATTTCTAAAGGTCATAGTTCCAGAGGGCATAGTTCCAAAGGTCATAGTTCCATAGGTCGTAGTTCCAGAGGTCATAGTTCCATAGGGCGTAGTTCCAGAGGGCATAGTTCCACAGGTCATAGTTCCATAGCGCGTAGTTCCACAAGTCATAGTTCCAGAGGGCATAGTTCCACAGGTCATAGTTCCATGGGTCATAGTTCTGCAGGTCATAGTTCTACAAGGCGTAGTTCTACAGGTCATAGTTCCAGAGGTCATAGATCCAGAGGGTGTAGTTCCACAAGTCACAGTTCTGCATGTCATAGTTCCAGAGGTCATAGTTCCAGAGGGCGTAGTTCCACATGTCATAGTTCTAGAGGGCGTAGTTCCACAGGTCATAGTTCCACATGTCACAGTTCCATAGGTCATAGTTCCATAGGGCGTAGTTCTATAGGTCATAGTTCCAGAGGTCATAGTTCCAAAGGGTGTAGTTCCAAAGGGCGTACTTCTAGAGGTCATAGTTCCAAAGGGTGTAGTTCCAGAGGGCATAGTTCCAAAGGGTCTATTTCCAGAGGTCAAAGTTCCAGAGGGCATAGTTCTGAGATAGGAAGGCTCAGTTCCAAGTTTAAAAAGCCAGTTGTTATTGCAAAGTTTCCCAAACCACTTCTTCAATCAATTAATTCACGACGAATTATATCAAATGCGTGGATTTTTTATTTGTTTAAAACTATTGAATTCAACTTTAAGGATAACTCTCTATTCAAAGATTATCATATTTTTTCTATGTAGTAGGATGGAGAGTTTAAATTGCATTGATTGGTTGACAACAAGCCTGACAATTCCTACCAATTCTGGTAGGTAGATCAGGCCATCCGGCTACACCTCTGCCATGGGGATCTCGGATAAAAATTTCTAAGGTAATCGCAATTCCTATCTACATGAGTGTAGTCCTTGTAAATATGTACATAGAGACATTAAGCCCACAAATATTATGTTGGATAACAATATGCAGCCATATATCTCAGATTTTGGCTTGGGTCATCTCATTAGTATTGTCGGCAATGGAGTTACACGTCAACAAATTGGAGGAATCCTTGGTGGAGCCCTTACATAAGGAAAAACCTTAGTTGTTGCTCGTGGAAGCACATTCCCAGGAGGAGTTATAATATCGGTAGTAGAATGGACAAATAATATCGGTAGTAGAATTACTAGGCTCCAAAAGCCTCCTCTGTATTGGAATTTTTAATAAAAAATTGCAAAGTATCTTTCTATAATGGCATATTTTGATGGAATTTTTTTCCACACTAATACTCTCCTGCACCTTTATATCACATAACTTTTCCACACACCGACCTTTAGTATTATTCACTCATTTTGAAGATGTTTTAAACTCATTTTGGAGATGTTTTAAGTGCTCATTCTGAGTACAACCTTCTGATAATAAAAGAGTGCAAGATCTTGTATATGAGTTTGATGAATTTTCTAATAATAAAAGAGTTTGATGCACATGATATTTTGGTTTAAATGTAGTTGTTTTACTACACAGATTTAGTTTGACACACCATCTCTCTCCAGATCCATCCAAGACCATGTTTTCAATGTTGCCAAACCTCTACTGTCAGTGGAATGTGTTTGAAGTTTAATCTCCCAAAATCAGCCCATATTTGAGACGGATACTTTGTCTGGAATTTTCTAGGCTATATTAGGTTCACTAGGGTCCTAATACACCACTCCACATGCCCAGATATTCAATATAAATGGATTTACTGGAAAAATCCTCACCAAGTCTGATTTTCACAATACAAATAGTCCTTGCACTTAATTTTTTTTCAAGTCTAATATAGAAAAATTATACACTCAGCCCAAAGAATATTTGTTTTAAGGCACTAAAGGACTTTGTTGTCATTACCTTCTGACACAAAGTAGATCCTACTTAGTCTCAGACAAATAGTTTTGTTTTTAAATGGCATTCATGAAAGTAAACCCTGCTTTACCCACCTTACTTTTACTACAACTAATGCTAGAAATTACTCTCATGAAACAGTAAGGAAGACCCATATAATTTTCTAGATTGTGTTGTGCAACTAAAATCTGTTTAGGTGGGATATTGAATAGGTTAGATTACTTCTTTCTCACCTAAGACATAGATGGATCCAAGGAAACCATCTTCGATATGGCAGCAGAAAGGGTGCAATACTTCAACACTCTTTTTAAGAAATATTCCAAAACCAATATTACAACTATCCTCAAGTAGTTTGATTGAGTATTTGGTGGGCAGAGTTTAATTAGCATATAGAATCTCAAATTGCAGCAGGTTACCCTCAAGGGAATTTTCTCCAAGTCTAATAGACTCATATCCCAAGTTTCAACCATCATAAAAAATGGGCTAAACACTAGATCCATAAGTGAAACATGCATGGAACAATGTGCAAGTGTGTATCCATGTGTTAGGTCATCAAAGCAAGGTCTAGATCCCATGAGAGATTCAAGCCATGAAAACCCATGCCTGTGGTTTGTAAATTCTAGAAGAAAACACGACTAAAAAATCAATTTGACACAAGTGAATGTCCTACCAATTTTTTGCAAATAAGTATGTTTTCTCTTAGCTAAATTAGTGAAATAACTCACTAATTTATCTGTGTCTTAATTCCTTTCATCTCTTCATAGTCACTCTACTCCCTTAAGATCTAGTTATTGAGAGTAGGAACTTATTTTCATGTATTGGTTGGACTTCCCATGTCCAGTAGTGTAGTTCTACTTCGTTTGGTGTGAAGAAGTTTTAAGATTTTGTCTTGCCCTCACCAAGATCCTTTAGCATGTTGATGTGTTCCCATTTGCTCAGGACTAGTACTTTTTACAACCAAGTAATTAAGAACTAATTGACATTCTTTTTGCAACAACATCATATGCACTCATGTGTAAGAGTCTCTATCCTTTTACATAGTTCTTTCTTGTTGTTATTTAATTTCTTGAAGTAATGGATTTGTAGGATTCAAACAGTTTCCGTTTGTCCTATTGGTTTCCTTTCATCCATTCATTAACTCCATTTCAAGGACAAAGCACTAGTCACTTTAAAATTTAGTTGATTTTAAGCATAATTTTAAGCAAAAATAATTGAAAATCCTTGCAAAATAACAATTTAAATAGCTAACTGGTGAGGGGAGTACAAGGAATCCACCGTAAGAGGTTGTTTTCAAGTGTTTTTCTTGCTTTTTACACTAAGTTAGGGTTCAGTTCTGCAACTTTTTTTGCATAATCAGGAAGAAACTATACATAATTTTTGGTTTGTACTCATTTGGTAGGTTAGTTCATCATGCAAAGTCAAAAATTGGATTTTTATAGTATTTTTCTAGCATTTTCAGTGAGTTTACCTTGTTGATCTGGAATTTTTATTGCAGAGACAAAGGGAAACTATGGTGAAATTATGAACTTTTATGTGTGCACTATCATAAGTAATTGACATTCACTTTTTTATGTTTTGCACTATCATAAGTAATTGACATTCACTTGTTTATGTTTTCCTGGACTTTTGGGGTACTTTTCCTTGTCATTCTGCAAGTTTTATTGCAGATACAATGGGACGTTATTACTTATTTGTGAATTATTTCACTAATTTTCTCTTTCTATTAGCTAAATGTTTGTTGTGTTGTCAAGATATGGATAATGAGTGCCCACCTCTTATGAACTTCAGAGGTTGCATATTTCCTTGTCAACATGCCAAAGCACAGTGATGCATGGGAGTATAATATGAACCATTTGAATAATTTTATTGTATCCAACAGTTCTCTTTCCATGGCTAGATTGCAATTCTCATAAATTTCTCTGAACTTCATAAAATGTATATAGTAGATTGGGTCAACAAATTTTGTTTTATTAAGAAATTCATTCATAAACAGTTCTAGATTTTATTGACACGCTTTTTCTTTTCTACTACATAGCTAATATACTCTTATCGGATTTTGTAGGAGTGAGCTTAAATAAGTGGGCCATTGAGTATGAAGAGCCTGTTGTTGAGGCTTTCAAGCTAAACCATCTAGAAGCTGAGATTTTCTGTGATAATTGCAATGTTATACTGAGGTAATTATTATTGGAAGTGCTAGTCTCATGCATAGTGGTTACTTTAGACTTGAAAACTACTGCTCTGTTTACGTATGGTGTCCAAATTGATCGTTCAAACTAAGAAGTATGTTCATAATTCTATTTTCGTCGAGTTAATTAACTAGAATTTAAACATGACTCTTTTCCGTCATCCAAATTAAATTTATTTATCTTGTTTGTTCTCATGGCTCATGCTCCTTTAGTGTTTGATAGTCTATGAATGATGCATTCGTAGGTCTATTATGGAGAAGGGAGAGGATGAGGAGGACTGCATTTCTACAACAGAGGTTGTTGAGATATCTGCAAAGCTGACTGATGAGCAAAGGAAAAACCTACCTATCCCAGGGAAAGTGTATTTTATCAATGGTGGGTCACCTTGTCAGTTAATCAATTTTCCACTTCATTGTTGTTTGAATAAGAGTACAATAACATTTGATGTTTAACTTTTCCATAAGCTTCTAAGTTCTTCCATGCTAGAATATTGCCTCAAATCCTTTGTTATAGTCTTGTCATCTACAAGATGCCTAGCTCAATCTAGTGTTTTAAAACCCAGTCTACTCGAACTCGGACTCAGACGAGTTGACTAAGTTAACCCCCTGCTAAACGGACTTGGTCTTAAAAATGGTATTGGGGACTGGTTTGGTACCGACCTGGTCCAACTCGGCTGAGTCGAATTGATTCAACTTGTCACAATTTTGCCTTGCAAGGATTAAGGGAAAAGTCATTTCTTTAAAAATATTGAACCTAATACCTATTTTCACTCACCCTAAACCCTAAAACACTAAAACATGTTTATAAAGAGACCCCCCAATATTTGCCTCACACCTTTCTCATTGAGCATTTGGAGTTTTTGGAGTGACATTGATCATGATTCAGTGACTTGGGATGGGTTTATTTGGATGTGGATCCACTAGTAGTAGGCAATGTAGGAGTAAATCCAGACATGACAGGCAGTGGCACTATCTGACATAGCCAAGCAACTCATGCTTCTACTAGTACTACTACTGCAATTGCAGATGTCCTTGAGGGGTCCGAAGATTTGAAGCCAGATGTTGATGCCAAGGATCCCATTTCCAGCAGTGGTGATGAGTTTGATGATTGCTCATGTTGATCAGTGATATGTAGTAGGCCAGTATCTTGTAGCATGTTGTTTTTTGGACTCTAGAGGCCGTTTAGAGCCTCGTTGATTATGTGCATTGTTTCAGATATGTATTGCACTAGGTGCCATTTTGATATATTCACCCTTGTAACAACCCAAATTGATTAATTTTTATCCTAATTTTTAAATTTGAACTTAATTAATTATTAAAGTATAGTAAATGAGTCTTTTGTTATTTTATTATTAAAAGTGGGTGAAGTAATCAATGGAAGAATAAGGTTGTTGTGGAATTAACGGGAGGATAAGGTTGTTGGGGGATTAATGAGGGGGACTTGAGAGAGGAGGATAAGAGAGGAAGGGAGGACTTGGAAGAGGATCTCATTTTTTTTTATTTTGGTTTGAGAATTTCTGGAGGAGGAGGAGGAGGAAATTGGAAGAATTGTTTTTGGGCAACTCTCAGAGGGTACTAGTGTTGCTAGGAATTTTGGGCTCGGGGGCCAGGAAACCACAAGGATTCTTGGAGCTAGGGAGTCGGAGAGGTTGTTCCTAATTGGCTGGGAGGTTAATATTCAGTTGGGCAGTTTGGGCAAGGTCCAGAACAAGAGAACCAGGGACAACCAACCTGCAGGTAGAGGTAAGTATTTTATTATGCTGATGTTGTGATTTTGTTGAGGTATTTATTTCATTATGTTGTTTATCAGTTTACTCCTGGTATAAAGAAAAACCATGAAAGAAAACAGTAAACTAAATTGCAGATTATTTCAGTAGCAAACAACAAAGTAGATATTTATTTTTTATTGAGGCCATGAAATAGGTGGGCATTACATATGGTATCAGAGCCCAATTTCAAAACTGAAACCTGGGCTTGACCACCCACAACACTGTGATTTTGTCTTTGTGCCAACTTTGTCCGCAACCTCTTCATTTGTTACAAATGCTTGCCTGAAACCAAAAGATTTTACAGGTGTTACTTTATATAAAGTTTTATGAATGGAGTTGAGTTTGAGCTGACCAAACTCTATAGAGGTTTATGAATGGAGTTGAGTTTGAGCTGACCAAACTCTCACTATGGATTGGGTTATTTGCACCACTGGTTGGAAGTGAAAGGTTAAAAAAAAAAAAAAACCTTTGGCAAGCCTACCCATCCTGGCATCTCCTTTTCACAGAGGAAATATATAAGAACCCCTTTGTTGACTGACAAGTAAATGACCAACAGAAGGGATTTCAAGCCTTCAATGTTGATCCCTGGAATCAGGCTATGCCTTCAAAACTAAAATTTGATACATTTTATTGCTCCCGTTCGTATCCTTCAAACTGAAGAACTCAAAATAAAATCCACAAATATGAATACAAAATTCCAGGCATTCTTTAACTACTTACCAAAAAAAAAAAATACCGTAACCGCGTTTCAGAATTTCTCCCAATCATCAGAATTTCTCTGCATCATCTTCAAGTAATCTTCACTCATGAACAACTTCTCTGCACAGAAATCAGGACCCCTTGTCTTCAAAGAGTAGCAGTGCTAATGAATTTGGAGACAACAATTGTAGGCCTTTGCATCCAAGGCGAGGATAAGTAGATTGTCCAGCAAATCCTGTGTCCCTTCACCCTCACGGAAACTCTCGAGTAAGATATCACGCGTTGCTCTAGTCTCCTTGGGGTGTTTATGATCAGTGAGAAAAGATTATCAAATGAATTTATACAAGCTGATGCTGCCTCTTCTGGGGTCGACGCTACTTCCTGAGAAATGTTGGAACTCTTTTCGGAAAGAATGGGAGTTGTTTCAAGCTGAGACTGCTTTGCAGGGAGGCCGGAGTTCAAATTGGAGTTGGCACGATTAGCAGGCCATGGATGATTGTGATCAGAGATGTATGTGACTATCAACATGGATGGATCAATGCAGCTCCGTTCAACTTGTTTTCTTGCACAACAACCCTTTGAACTGCTACATCTATAGTAACCCCTTGGATATGGAGAGCCTTTGATAGGTTTTTGCTCGTATTTTCGCCAGGCCCACATATCTGAGGGCAGTCCATTGTTCTTCTGCCTCCCATCCGCTGGGCCAACTGGGACACATACTACTTTCTTCTTAACTGTCTTCCTTCCTTTGGAGCAAGGAGCAGCCTTGACATCACAGTCCTCCCCAGTGCTTCTCTCAAGCGAATCTCGCATTGCAGGCGAACCCGGCGAATCACATGATTTGTTATTTGTTTCCTCTCCAAGACTACTGGAAGCCTGAAGCGCTTCGACCAGCTCACCACTGTAGACAAAACTTGTAGGCTGAACAAAGTCCAGCTTATCCTCTAATTCCTGCTTAACAATAGAGGTCTCGAACATGATTTTCCCTTCATTCATTTGATTGCACGAGATCTCTTGTTTATCGGGGTACCACACAACCATTCCTTCAAGACAGGAAGTAACGCACTTGCGAAGAGGATAGAAATTACTAACATCAACATCAGCAGACCCTGGATCAAAACTTAGTAGCCCTGGCGTCGAAGTAGCATCAATAAAATCCATGGAACTATGACACTCGAGTGTAGAAGATGGCAGTAGGGACCTGATTGGAAGCTGAAAAACTTTTCCCATTTCCTCGCCCTTAATCTCATTGCATCAGTAATCCTCCAGTACCATTTTCTCCCACGCACCACCAACCGGCTAATTCTAACCAATTCGCTAGCATGCATTATTCAATCTGCAATAACTGCACTGAAAACAAATGGGCAGTGGCCATTTTTCGATACACGGCCTTTGTCGGGTCGGTGTTGATTACGCCCCCCAGAAATCTGAAATCTCAACAGCCTGATCAATGGAATCCACCAAGTCTGCAACAAAACCTCCAAATTGCCTATACAAGGCCTTATAGGCAGCAATAAGAGCACGAGGAGCCATGCCACTAGCCTTCCCAAATTCGTATCCATGCATTCTCATTGGTACTCCATAATTCCCTGCTGTTGTCGCAGCTGTATGACTTCCATGCCCATCCCCATCCAGCAGTGAAGCAAAATCATAAGCATGGTTAAATGATCATGTTGCAATTGCAGCAGCTGCAAAATGTCGAGCCCCAACAATCTTCCCATTACAGAATTTCCAAGAAGTATCAGGGTCAACCTCACATTTTCTTGTATAGCAAGGAACGGGTCCATAATGTGGAGAAATGTGAATTACAAAGCTCGGATGCTGGGGGTAGATCCATGTATCAATAATGTGAATCGCAACTCCTTCCCTTGCTCTCTCTTCACCTCCTCAACTTGGCCATACTTGAGATGGAAGGCCTAAAAACTCTGGAGTATGAGCTTTCAACCTTTTAACTTTCCAGTCCTTTTGGACATGTGTTACTGGTGCGGTTTTCCTCAGTTTTTCTACCTGCTCCAGAGACATTTGCACAACAAACGCGTTGAGAGTATTACGGTAGCTGTAAAGTTTCTTATAGCTAGCAGTCTCAAAATGATCCTCTAGAAGCATGTCATGCTTCTTTTCCAAGTGTTGAGAGTAGACTTTAACAGCTTCACTCCACCTGATATCGACAAAAGTTCTGTGATACAGAACCAACCAAAACAGACAAATGGAAAAATGGTTCTTTTTAATGGACGACAGTAACCTCCTTGTAAATGTTGTTGCCCACCTAGTGCAGTGCAGCTAATAAATGACTCCTTTCCTTTCTTGTCCTCTTTAAAAAGTTAACCTACTCTGCCAAATTTCACCTAACAGTTAAATTCCCTCTTTATTACCTGCTCTCAGTTGCCAGAACTGCCACTTAATGCACCGCGAACCCATACCTGCATGCTGTCATTATCGCAATCCGCTTACATACCTGCAGGCTGCCTCCTGCCTTGCAAGTTGGTTGCACCCATTTTAAGATAGATAGATAGATATGCTGATTAATACTTGTCCATTGATTGATTAAAAAAAACACTTTACTTTTTCATTCTCTTTTTCATTCATTTGATTAGAGAATTTTTTTTTTCTGAAAAGAATCCCAATTTCAATAGTTTGTAGTTGTATAAGACAAGCTAAATAATAAACAAGACGATCTGAGACACCTTTGTCATGATTTTCTCTCAGAAATTTGGCAAATATTCCTGAAGCAATAATCCTGTTATGTAAGAGTTAGTCATCAACATAAACACTCTCCATCTCCTCACCTCTGCATATTTCTTCAATGCTTCCTCAATTCTCTTTCTTTCTTAGTTTGTGGAACTAATTATTTTTTTCCCATTCATCCTTTCTGCCAATCATCTACCAAGAACAACTGCATCCTCTAGTGTTGAACAACCTCGTTTAATATAAGGGGTTATTGCACGCATTGCAATCTCCAGCGATGGCGATTGTTCCTTTAGACAGTCTCCCAATTAACACTGCCCATGGACACCGACATCTAAGAAGAGTCAAAGTAGATGTGTTTGGCAATTTTCTCTTCACAATATCATGATACTCCTCTGAAAAATCTCTAATTAAATCCAATGCTTCTTGTATGATAAGCTTACAATATCATGATACTCCTCTGAAAAATCTCTAATTAAATCCAATGCTTCTTGTATGATAAGCTTGGGTTCTTGTGTAGTTTTCGAGTCTGTCTAGCAACTTATTATTAGTTAATGAACACTTTAATTCCAACTTGGATATTACTAAGAGGGCCAGAAGGAATTCACCCATGAAACCAATACCTTTCAAGGGTTCAAGCTTCAAAATATTTGGGCAAAAGCCGACTCTTAACCATTTTGTAGAAATTGTTCACATTCGGGGATTTCGTGGGTCCATGCCAATCAAAGAGGAGAAATTGGCAATCCCATCCACTCTGCCAACAGTGTGGGCGTCAACATCTTTGTTGTCAATGTCTTTGCTCATGATCAATGCTGTAGAAACAAACAAAACCCAAACCGTACAAGGGTGGGCTACGATATGGCTGGGAGTTAACTAAAATACTCCCTTTCCCAGTGCTTGTCCACTATTTCGGTATTATTGTCTTGGAAACCAAACTTTAGAATATCACCTAATTTATTTATTTTTCAAAATTACAATTATTTATTTTTCAAAATTACAATCTAATTGATAATTTAGAGGTGACTGAGTAAATTTTGAGTCTCCTAACCAGCTTAGAATGTCAAAAATTCACACCAACAGACATCATCATAAGCTTTATTTAGTGCATCCTCATCTCCTTCTCTTTGTGCAATTGTAAAATATATCTTTAAGTATGTTAGATAAAATTTATCAATGTCCAACAATAATATCAATGTCCAACTAGTTATTCCTATACAAAAGGAGCGCTCAAAACAAAGAATCGATGCTCTAAAGGTTTATGACATTGTTTATTATGAACAAAGTAACCATAATCAATGTCGACACGTTTAAAAATGTGTCAATTGGTTGGGAATCATAAAATTTATCAATGTCCAACAATAATATCAATGTCCAACTAGTTATTCCTATACAAAAGGAGCGCTCAAAACAAAGAATCGATGCTCTAAAGGTTTATGGCATTGTTTATTATGAACAAAGTAACCATAATCAATGTCGACACGTTTAAAAATGTGTCAATTGGTTGGGAATCTTATTGTAGGAAAGCAGTGTAATGCTTTGACAAATTCATTACAAATCCCAAAATTAATCCAAATGCATGGAAAATGAATAATAATTCTAATAAAGTAGGACTTTGACTTGGATTCCAGAACATTACACCCACTTGACTAAATGCTATATTTCAACTACATATGTCTAGTTTTTAATGGAAAATAGTTAAATATTCAAAACATGAAATGAAATTGAATGAAAAAAAGTTAAACTATGAAATGCAAATAGCTAGATTGGAATGGACATCAATGCCACACTAACAATTTTAATTCACTAATTTATTGAAGGTTAAATTCATAATTCAAGGTAAATTCAAGACATAATCCACAACTTCTTATGTACATAAAATAATTACTCACGGAAACTAAGGATCAAAGAAAATTGCGCACTTGAAGGAAACTAAGAACCAAAGGAAAATGCATACAACTGGCAACTTTTTTTTTATATCAACTATGGAGCAATATTGTAGGTTTTAGCTCTGGGTGGTTTGGCACTCCAAAAAATTTAAACAAAGGGATCTGCATAGCTGAAAATCTTTGTCTTTTAGACACTACTTTGTTTAGGTGTTTCTTGTTTAGTAAAAGGGTGCACATCGAATTAACCAAGTTGTAACACGTTTACAGCTTAGGAGTAATTGTAGCTATAGTATTGAAAGAAAAATGATTATTGATATTGGTAGCATGTAAATATAAAATCAATTTGTTTTGATGCCAAGAAGTCACCATGCTATTGATTCTATGAACTTCGCTCTAGTTTTGACATAACATCTAATAAACAATGAATTAACGTGTAAAATAAAAATAAAAATTATCATATTACCTTATTATATTAAAAAGACTTGAATGAACATGGATTTCTCAATCATTGGTAATTGTGAATTTCAAACCACTCAAAATATAGAGTCTCATTTATAAAAATTATTAAAATTATCTTGATTGAATTTAAAATTATAAAAATTATAAAAATTGAATTTCATTATCTTAATTATTAAAATTACCTTGTAAATGTTACCCGGTGCAATGCACGTAACAAATAAGTCCTCTCCTATTTTTTAAATTTCTATTTTTAACTTAAATAATTTTAAGTGAATAAAAGGTTTGTAGAAAAGATGCTTAGCTATGAGATTAGGTTAATGTTTATTTTTATTTTTAAGATATATATATATATATTTAAGTATGTTACTGTGTAAGTATTTCTTAATTTTTTTAATATTACTTATTAATATACATTAGTAATAATAATGGTAGGGTTAGTATTTATGATAAAACTCAATTAAATGTTAAAAAGAATTTAAATTTTTATTACAAATTAATTATTATATGAAAAATAATAAAAAAATAATAATATAAAAACAAGGTCAAAATCTGTAGTATTAATAAATGGTAAAGTACAATATGTGAGTGGACGAGAGGGCTTGGTTAGAATCACCTAAAGTAATCAATCTCAACATATCTAGGAGTGAAGGATGTATCATCATTGTAATAAAGACAATGACAACATGAGAGGTAGGAAGAGGTGGGCTTCATGAAGTGGTCAACAAATTTTAAATTTTCTATAGTGCTTATGTTAGGAGTGGCAACTAGTGACGAGTATTATTCCTAATTCTTGTGTAATTTATGATGTGCATGTGAGAATATTTGTGACTTTTCTAGTGATCCTTATTGCAAGAGAAGGAAGGAGAGAAGGTCATGTGGCAATTTACTATTGGGCTAAGAAAAAAAAAATCACTACCTAATTAATGGAGAATTTGGTGTGGTGTACCATGGAAATTTAGCTAGCATAGGAGCCTATCTTATACACTTGGGTCACTTCTATACTTAAGTATAAATGGGAAAGAGTCTTGACTCTAGAGAGAGTGTAGTTTCAAGTATACCACAACAAAAGTTGTGGATTGTATTTAATCATTATCTAGGTTAGTATGATGATACTGACAACATAACATTGTAGTGGGTGCTTATGTTTAGTTTCGCATTCTTACGAACATTCAAAGCGATATTGTGATTGGGCCTATGTTGTGAACCTAGAGCTTGAGTTTAGAATGATAAGAGAAATGTTATGACAATATGTTTAAATGTATAATATGGAGTGATGAAATGTGTATTGTCAAACTAGAGTGATAATTAGAGTTGATAATGATTGTTTATAATTATCAATATATCTTAGGTGGAATGGTATATATGACTTAATGAAATTATATTGAACTCAATACAAGATGCACTTAACTAGAGAACCAATGATGAGCTAAGATTCTAACTAGCAGTCAAACTAGTATAATATACTTTAATATAGAACTTATGAAGAATAAACCTATAAGAGAACTGTGTCTTTTCATTAATTTAGTTATGAGTGGTAATAAAATAGAGTCGGGACAGAGTAAGGCGCCTGCTAAATAGGGGTAGTGCAATCAATATATTAATAGAATTCAACATGTTTTAATCAAGTGAAGGTCCAATGGGACCAGTATAGAATAGGGTTTGCTATCATAGAAGACACATATAAGTTGTGTCATGAATTTTTCCTTATATTGAGAATGACCATAACTTCGGGAAGAAGTTTTGTTTGGAAGCGTGGGTGTATGTAATTCCACCTTTTGACTTAGATAGTGAGAATTACTTAAGGCCTAATCACCTTTATTTTCTATTCACTGTGAAACTATTAATGATACACTTGAACTTTTAAGACGTATGAACCTATGTGAATGTCAATTCTATGAGTGTTTAACATTATTTGAATGATGATGGATATTATGCAATCTATTATGTGAATGTCAATTCTATGAATGTTTAACGTTATTTGAATTATGATGGATATTATGCAATCTATTCTAACTTGAAAATTTTGACATTTAAAGTTGTTGGTACGTGGATACCGAATTGAGATTTTGGTTAAATGCATCTACACGATGATAATGCATAGATATGTATGAGTTTGTGTTATAGACTAAAATGCAGGCCAATGGGCTATGAAATAGCCAAAGGATAAATATAATAAAACGTTGATGTCGTGAACACCGATCAAGGAACAATATGGTATGAATCTTTGTATGTGAAATTATGTTGGTTCGAATACATTGTTATGATATGCGGACCAGTGCAGGTTTTTCAAGTGGTGAGACTGCTTAAAACTGAATATACGATGACAAAATTCCTAGCAACACAGTGCCACTGTATATTCCATGGTAGGGTGTGGACTCTAGTCCTATTAAGAGGGGTGGAGGCATTTCCCACCGTGTATCCTCTGAAACCTGGAGTCATGGGAGGATGGTGTTAGCTCACGCTCCCCTAGACGTGTGATGATGACTGTCAGTTGCCTGTTGGGGAAGCTTGGTCAAGAAAGTTGACACTTCCGCTTACGGGTTCTATTTGGAGTTAGGTCAATATAGTTGACGCTCCAAGATAGTCCAGCAGAGGAAGGATAGGGATGGAAGATGGAAGTAAGTTAGGGAGGAAGGATGAATAGAAGTAGTTGAGAGTGTGTGGGGATTTCACCTTATAGAAGAATTTCTTGATTTCCTCTTTTTGAAAAAGAAAAATATATGTATATATGTATATTTATATTTACTTAACTAAACTAAAATTATCTAAGTGAATGTAGCTTGTGATAAATTATTGTAAATGAGGAATTTCCTGAACATTTAAATAGTTTACTATTTTTTATGAAATGAATGGTCTTGTTGATTGGATTGAACGCATACAAGAATTACTTTAGGTGTGATCATTATTTTCATTAGTACATGTACGAGTCCTCTATGTGCTAGCTACACATGTATGCCTTGCACATGTACACTAGTATGTGTAAGTGTTTTAAATTGATGATGTTGCTTATTGATGTGGATGTATGAATAATGTGTTGTTACCCTTGTATTGTAAATTACTCTAACTTCGAGACAAAGTTTCTTGAAGGGTGGGTGTATGTAACAACCCAAATTGATTAATTTTTATCCTAATTTTTAAATTTGAATTTTATTAATTATTAAAGTATAGTAAATGAGTTTTTTGTTATTTTATTATTAAAAGTGGGTGAAGTAATTAATGGGAGGATAAGGTTGTTGGGAAATTAATGAGAGGATAAGGTTGTTGGGGGATTAATGAGGGGGACTTGAGAGAGGAGGATAAGAGAGGAAGGGAGGACTTGGAAGAGGATCTCATTTTTTTAATTTTGGTTTGAGAATTTCTGAAGGAGGAGGAGGAGGAAATTGGAAGAATTGTTTTGGGGGAACTCTCATAGGGCACTGGTGTTGCTAGGAATTTTGGGCTCGGGGGCCAGGAAACCGCAAGGATTCCTGGAGCTAGGGAGCCGGAGAGGCTGTTCCTAGTTGGCTAGGAGGTTAATATTCAGTTGGGCAGTTTGGGCAAGGTCCAGAACAAGAGAACCAAGGACAAAACCAACCTGCAGGTAGAGGTAAGTATTTTATTATGTTGATGTTGTGATTTTGTTGAGGTATTTATTTCATTATGTTGTTTATCAGTTTACCTCTGGTATAAAGAAAAACCAAAGAAAAACCATGAAAGAAAACAGTAAATTAAATTGCAGATTATTTCAGTAGCAAAGAACAAAGTAGATATTTATTTTTTATTGAGGCCTTGAAATAGGTGGGTGTTACAACCCTTGCATGGTATATACATGAGAAAACTTTGTATATTTTGTCTCTAATGGTTTGGGATCTTTAAAATGTTTTTTCATTAAAATTTTAATATTTTATGTATTTCTAGTGAACTTGGTCATTAAATTCAAAGCGGTTCGAGTCATGACTGAGTCCGAGTTGGAGTCCTAGTTTTAAAACATAACTTTCATTGTGCTTCTTCCTAATGTGGCATATATGTTCATGGTTGAATAACTTTGTTTCTAAGACCTGTCGTCTTTCTATGTATTTGCTAATGCATATGGCCTTTTGTAAGAGTCAAGATTAAATAAAACTGTCATGCTATAGAAATAGTTATTGCAGTCCTTAGCTATTCTGATAATCTTTGGGTCTGAGACAATGCTTAAATTTTATGTCAGGGGTTTTCTGGAATGAATCAATTCAATCAGAGAGCTTGGAGCAAAGTGCAATGTGAGATGATCTTAGGATTTCTTTCATATGTTGATTATTTTAGGCCAATATTCCTTCTACTGGAGAATGTTAGGAATTTTGTGTCTTTCAATAAAGGTCAAACATTCCGACTCACTTTGGCATCACTCTTGGAGATGGGTTACCGGGTAAATTTCCAATTAAAAGTTAGCATAGCAAGATAAATAGATTTTTTTTCTTTATATTATAACTAGCATAGACTTATCTCAATCTCAGATTTATTTGGTGCTGACAGGAATCCAAAAACCCCAGTTGCAAACTTTAGAGATTTGGGATTAGGATGGATTTATGTATTTTTTATTTTATTTTATTAATATTATCCATGATGATGTGGCACCCCCAGAGATCTCCCCCAATTGGGCTGTAACACCAGCTCCCTTTTGGTGAAAAGAGAAAACTCTGAGATGTATTTTTATTGGTTGATGGATGATGATTGGCAGGCTCGTTTTGGAGTTCTTCAAGTGGGAAATTATGGTGTTTCACAATCACGTAAGAGGGAATTTATTTGGGCAGATTCTCCTAAGGAATCACTCCCCGAATGGTCGGAGCCCATGCATGTCTTTGCAAGTTCACAATTAAATATATCATTGCCTGGAGGCTTTCAGTATGTTGTTGTTAGAGATGTTGCAGGAGGTGCCCCTTTCCGTTCCATTACAGTTAGGGATACTATTGGTGAATTGCCTCTAGTTGGAAATGGTGTAGACAAGTTGGAAATTAAAGTAAGTTTTAAAGTAAGTTATCACAATTGTATCATCCTTTATAGTTTTTCACTATTGTGGAGATTTGCATGATTGTTGTGAAACATTTAAACAATCATGTTTTTTTTTCAAAGGCTTATAATGGTGTTATATAATGTAGAATATTTATTTTTCTTCTCATTGTATATCCCACATTGGTTCAAGTAGGTCTGAAGGTGTAAAAACCCTTATCTGTTATGAAGCTTATGCAAGTGCAGATTTGTTTGTAGTGTTCATGGTGTCTTCAACTAACATATTGTTAGATTTCCCTCCATTAATGGATGTAAAAATGATATTAAATTTATGTGAATGGAGATGGTTCTATATTGTTTGTGGCTTCTTCTATTAACATAATGTTAGATTCTCCATTTGAGTATAGTCGTGATTTTATAAAATAGAATAAAGTAGAATAAAATAAAATAAAATACTTTTTATTTATGTTCTCCCCATACTCTATAGGGTTTATAGGATTGAGTAAAAAGTAACAATATAATTTCTTCAAAAAAGTCATTTACTTGTTGTATATTCTTAATACTAATGTTTGAAGTTTTAAAACATCTTTAATATAGCTACCTACTTATTTAGAGAGAAAATTCAACATGTTATGTAAACTATTCACATCTTCATGCTTATTGTATAATCTGGCATAATCATATACAAAACATTGAAACATCACTTACATCTCATCTTAGATAATTTTTTGATTTATAAAACTAATATTTATACTTTAGGAGTCCTATATATCATGCACCTTGCTAGGGTTGTTGTCTTCTAAAATTTGGGGGTCTTTCTTGCAATCCTTGAAACTTTACCCCTTGGAAAATACAAAGGTAATCTTGTAAGGTAATCTTGTGGCAGAAATTTAAGGCAGTTGTGGAATTGTAATAGCATATTAAAGAGTTGTGGAATTGTAATAGCATATTAAAGAGGTAGTTAAGGGCAAAATGGGAAGCTTCCTTTTGTTTTAATGTTATATATTTATAACCTTCTTTTATTTCACCCTTCCATATTCTATTAAATTTCCTTTTAAGGGTTGTGAACCTATCGGCAATGTGGTAAATGGGAGGAGAAGCTTATGATCAGTTTCTTAGTTACTTGTCTGCTAGTGAACATACAGTATGGATGATATTTTTAAGTATCAACAACTAAATCTCTTTTTGAGATTTGATTTATATAGCTAAATATTTGATTTATATTAATGGATTGTTACTGTGTTTGTATTGTTAACAAAACACAAATTAATTGCATTATAATTAATGCACATTAGACAATATATCAAGATTGCATTGGTGCTTAAGATCCTAGCCAATTCTCCACTATATAGTTTACAGCCCCTATAAAGGCCTCTTGAATGTACTACTAATTTTCTTATTTTCAAAATTTTGTTCATATGATTGAACTAATATTGGAAAACGGATATCAAGTTGTTTACCATTGTAATTTTGTTGATTGGCAGTATGGGAACGATCCACAATCTTGGTTTCAGAAGCAGATACGTGGTCAACAGTCTATCCTTTATGATCATATATCCAAGGATATGAATGAGTTGAATTATATCCGGTGCCAGCGTATCCCCAAACGTCCAGGTTCTGATTGGCGAGATCTTCCAGAAGAGAAGGTTCGTGAATCATTTATTGGCATAGTTCAGTTCAGTTTAGTCTAGAGAAAAATACATTTCCTAGATCGACTTGACAAGGTTGCATATTGTTCATGGGGAATTGAATTCTAATGAAGAGGTGTTGTGTTTTTGTTGGATGGATAGGTGAAACTGTCAACAGGGCAAGTGGTGGATTTGATACCATGGTGCCTGCCAAACACTGCAGACCGGCATAATCAGTGAAAAGGTCTGATTGGGAGATTGGATTGGGAAGGGAACTTCCCTACTTCTATTACAGACCCACATCCCATGGGTGTAGGCATGTGCTTCCATCCTGAACAAGACCGCATTCTTACTGTTCGAGAATGTGCTCGTTCCCAAGTAAGTTATTTTCTTACCATTTTTTAAATTTAAGATTACCATTGTTTTACTGTTTTCCATTTTTTCTTGTAATTCTAATTCTAATGTTGAGGTTTCTCTCTTTGCAGGGCTTCTCGGACAGCTACAAGTTTTGTGGTACTATTCAGAGCAAGCACCGGCAAATTGGAAATGATGTGCCTCCACCGTTAGCAACAACACTAGGAAAGAAATTGAAGGAAGTAGTTGATGCCAAAATATTGCAGGCTTGAGAAAGATAACCTGTTCCCTGTAATATAAATTGAAATCACTAATTTTCAACTATTTAGACTCGACATTTATTGAAGGAACTTGTTGACGACACAATAAATCCTTTCTGGGAGTGGGAACCTAGAAGCTTCTTTGTATAAAATTAAGATGGACATATTTTAAATGCCATTGATAATTATGGGGCATTTCCTCCTATTCATCATGCAATATTTGTGCACAGAGCAGGTCGACGTAAGCCAAGTGACTAATCTCCGCAGAGGTCGATCACACTTCTTCAAAGCTTGTAGGGAATTGTAGGGAACTAAAGGTGCACTGGCTTATAAAAGTTAAAACTATAGTGTGGATTTGATGCAGGCATTGATCTTATGTTGGATTAATATTGTGTCAATCAAAATATGTTCATTCTTTTTAATACAACATATGCACTGAAACAAAGATTTTTGGTTGACTGTACTTTTCGTCGTTTTTCTCTTGTTCAAATTTATATTGTTTTGTCTATTGGAAGACATTCATACTCATTTGAGATACTGGTCAACATCTTGCACTCACAGTCTACAGTTAGAGATTAGTAAGATCAGTGCAAGTGTTATAAACAGCTAGCATAGATCCAACTTAATTTTGGATATATTAAGTACTGAGAGGGATAAAGAACCTAGGTGCAAATCCAACTCTTAAAAGGATCTGGGGCTAAGATGGATTTATGGTACTTCAACATAAATACAAGGATGGCTTTCTATTTTTTTGGTTTAATTCGACACTAGACATTATATGTTTTGAATGTTTATGTCTTTTTCATTTGTGTTGAATATACCATCTTCTTTATGCTAAATGTGTCAACAGAAAAAATGGTTCAATATAATCATGATGATAATGTTGTTTACAGTATTACAGGGATCACTTTTTCAATCATATATTTTAAGAATTTCATACCAAGCATGTCTCTTTATTTTTGTACTTTTTTTGTGCGGTGTATCTTTGCTTTTGATGATGGTGATGCTGAAGAAACTTGCAAACACAAGATGCACTATTGTCTTTACCATGTATCAAAGCAGCACTGAAGTATTTGGCCTTTTTGACAGAATCTGCTTGCTTTCAAATGGAAAAGAATTGTTCTTTGGGGAAACATTAGCATGTTTGCAAGTATGTTTTCTCTTTCTATTAGTTAAATGTTTGTTGTGTTGTCAAGATATGGATGTCCACCACTTATGAACTTCAGAAGTTGCATATTTCCTTGCCAACATGCCAAAGCCTTTAGACCCAATTAGGTAGTACGGTGAACCTAAAGTTCGGACAAACCAACAGAGATTGTCTTGTACTCTGTGTGGCCAACATATGACATGAGGGGTTAGTTGATTAAATTACAACTTGCCTAAAATCCGAGGGCATGATCTTGGTATTTGTAATAAATCAACCCCGGAGAATATACAAATTGACCATAATTCTATTTATGAAAAGTATAAAAAGAGGGAACAGACCATTGCTACTAAACTTGAACTTGTTGTCAATTGAGTGGCTAGATGCTGAAGAAACATAGGCATATCTTAGACTCAAAACAGTGAGAGGGGCTCCATGGATTCACCTTCCATGAGGACTTCACCTTTCTTTGTTCGAAGAACTGGAGATGGGGCACACCCTTCCATCCGACTAGTGGAAAGAAATGCAAAGTTGTGGGGAGGTGTATTTTCTGGAGCGACATACTTGACTAGCAAGTGGATGATTAGGATACGTGGTAGAGAGATTTGAAACATATAATTCAGGGGCATTTATTCATTTTTCATTTTTCATATAACTCATGTCTACAAAGATTATTCATTTTTCAATAAATCTACAAATTTCATAATTCATTTTCCCAATACATGTCACTTTTTAATCAATAATAGATATGAGGATTTATGTCTTGCATTGAGCATTGGATTCTTGAAAAAAAATGGTGCCCAATATGCACAAATAAAGTGCTGGAAATTATACTAATTTGATTTAGAAACTTCAAGCTTTGAAACAATTCAACATTCTTGTATGAAAAAACAACTCGTTGCAAAAATTCTATTGATATACACTATAATTTCCAGCTTGAAAAATTCAAAGTAAGAGATGCAAGCTATAGAAGAATATTTCAATATTTCACTCACCTCTTGATTTTTTTCCTAAGGTAAAACTCACAATTTCTATTTCATCATGAAAAGGAAAGTACACTCCGTAAGTGCTAAGCGCACACAAAAATTAACCTTCACAAGGCATCAAAACATTTAGAATACTAAAAATCACTAAGTCTAAAACAACTACTGGCCCTGAGGGCATACTGTCCCAATATTATAAAAAATAGCAACATTAAGTAGTCTAACCGAGTGCAAACTCATCTCAAGAAGCTAAGAAAGTCATGCCTTGGAGCATATTCTATATTTTCAATAACATATCATAGCAGGGAAAGGTACAACATATTCTCATATACACCAAAAAAGGATAGAAGCCACAAAAAGATATCATCACAGCTCAAAATAAAACTAGATCAGAGCTGGAAATGATTTGAAAACCTCCATGAACATCTACATAAGCTAGATCAAAACTGAAATTTTGAAACTTGGGCTGGAAATGACTTCAAAGTATCCATGAATAGTTGCATCAACTGGGATGGAAATAACTTCAATATCTCCATGAACAACTACATAATCTATAACATAACTCGAATTCAAGGAAACTGTGCATGAATAGGCCTTCAGACAGCTGGAAGCTTCTCATCTGCCCTGTCTTCCACCTCAAAAACAATAGAAGAATAAAAAATCAGAGCCTCTTTTGATAATGAGTCATCCTGCATATTAAGTTCTTTATAAACATGAGAATAAGAAACAAAAACTAGTTGAGTTTCAATTTGTTTGATGTGATCATATAGAGAAAGAAACAAATTTCTAATCCAGTTGATAGAAAGCAAGGAGTCACAAAAGATTTGCAGGTGAGATACATTTGTACTAATAACACATTTAAGCATAAACAACGAAGCTAACAATTCTGCAAAGTTGTTATAAGTTGGAACCATTCACTAACCCTGCTTTGAACCTTATAAAATGAGTGTCATAAAAGTATAATATACCACCATCACCACAAAAAATCGGATCACCTTGCAAGGCACCATCAAAGAATGATGGATTGTACAAGAAACGATGGTGAAATGATCGTTTCCAACAATAGATGGCATGTGCCAATCTTATCAATGATCATAGATGTAATATGGTCAACCTAAGACATGGCCCAACATTAGTAATAATACATATTTTCCAAGAAATCTGAGCATTGATCTTCTAATGTTGAAAAATGTTATGACCTTTGCAAGCATGTTTTCAAGGCATCAATATAGGGTTCTTGCATGTTGAGTTCAACAGTATATGCATATGCAAAACAATGATGGATCATGTAGAAAGGTTAACAATCTATCGGATTTGTTGATATTCTGCAATTGCTAATATGACTCATATTTCTCCAAATCTTGACCTATGCCAGGTAATAATAAATACATGATCAAAAACATAGCATTCTACTGGCAATGTCATTCACCCGAGCATAGGCTCAAAAATGAAATTGCTTAGGGTGGTAGTGAAGAAAGTCCAACATGGGTGGATTTTAGAACTAGAAAACTTACATCAACTATTTAATTCCTTAACCGAATAAGTAAGGACTCAAAATACCAAGTTTTTCAAATCATAGAGCCCTCAACAAACTATTAAAGCACTTTTGGGAAGGCCTCACATGATGATTAAACAATGTTGACCTTCTAATGTTTAAACAATGTTATGACCTATGCAAGCATGTTTTCAAGGCATCAATATCAGAAAGGAATATAGGTGTAAGACTAGCACTCTATGGTGCTAATGTAATTTAAACAGTAAGGGAATAGGTTTCTTCAAACTATGCAACCCTACCTCAAAATAAAACAATTGCAAAGCCTTTTCTTCAAAATTCAACACCATAAAATATTTCCCTTCTACAATTACCTAGAATATATATATTTAACATCATTACATTAGGTTAACAACATCCGATATAGTAATAAAAATAAAACTGAGAACAAATTTATGACAACCAATATTACAAAGATATGAACACATCCTATATGTCAAACCTTTCACATTAACAACTTGAGAGTTTCCAATTGGCCCAACATGTTTCAAAGGAGGAATATCAACAGGAGAAGAACCTACATCTGTAATGTAACAATGCAATTTTGGTCAAATTCCATCATAGCATCAAATAAATTACATTATAGTATCCAAACTTTGGTTACATCAAATACACCTGACATAGTAGGAGAACTATAATGGCATCGTATCTGTCTACGTTTTCGGGTTGAAGCCACAACTGCAGAATGTTGCACATATATAATCATCATAACACTACAAGTAAAAAATGAGGATGGGTACACAAAAAATTCTAAACAAATAAATCTTCTCACTCAATCCAACTTGTCGGGGACAATAGGAGATGCATTGTTTGAGCGAGGACATCCCCGTTTGTTGACAGATTCAAACTGGAATGGTTCATATTCAGAGGGATGGACATTTAAATCAATTTCTAAAACTCTATTTCTTTTTCTTCTTCTCCTTTTATTTGTAGGGCTGAGGAAACTCTTCTTTCGCTTGAGAGATGACTCAAAATCACTCAGCCCAAGTGTGAAATTAAAATCCAACATGTGTCGATTATTGGCCTCATCCAACATCCTTTTAATCAAGTCCACCATCTCTCGGGTGTTCGTTAAAGTAGCAGGAGGACTATTTCGAAGCACATCTAGGTATCCCAACAATTCATCCCTAGCCAATCGAAGTTCCTCGCCATCTTGATCAAGACTTCCAATGGCCACAGAAGTCATGTCAACATTTGCATCAATCATTGATGTCTCCATAATTATCTCGAGAAGATCATTGAATGCATTAGGTGTTTCATCATCAATTATATTAGGCTCTGCATTCTGATCCAATGATGGCTCTAAACCCTTTGACAGGAAGTACAACCACTCCACCTTTATGGTATGCTTGAAGGTGTTGCCACGAATAGACCATGGACATTCACACACCATAAAATTCTTGTGATACCAAGTCACAAGGTATTTTTTTGTCTTGATCGGTTTGACTCCTCACACAGTATGCATGGGATATGCTTTCATGGGGCTAACAATCATCATCTGGAATTCTTCTAGCTTTCTCCATTGTGGATTCAAACAACTTCTCCTTCTTGTGGTTATTCAAATATGCTTCTTCTTTCAAAATGTCTTTGAATCTATAATACGACTCTACATGTATCAACAACATATATAGAAACCAATCCATTCTACGAGCACATTTCTTTCTTTGATCAGATAGAAATTTGGACTTCAATAAGCTATGGTATGCCTCCACAAAATTATTTGTCTCTTGATTTGCATGATGAAAATTACGACAAACTTTAACCCACATCCCTAATTGAAAGAACTAAGTCAGTGCAAAGACAATCTTTATGGAAGAGAAAAAACAAAAACAATAAAGTGGAGTATGTGAACTTACAAAGCTTATTACCTGTAACCCAAGTGCTATGAAAATAATCCAAAAACTTTTTCTCATTTGCAAAATCAATGA
Source organism: Picea engelmannii (assembly GCA_009831015.1). Classification (NCBI taxonomy): domain Eukaryota; kingdom Viridiplantae; phylum Streptophyta; class Pinopsida; order Pinales; family Pinaceae; genus Picea; species Picea engelmannii. The sequence goes on from ML778703.1 coordinate 118,257, forward strand.
AAAATTTGTCCACATGCTCGACCATTGATTCAACATTGGGGCAAGAGTTCATAATATAACTTAACCTGTCGATCATAACATTTGCTTGATCTAAAGTAGAGGCCAACCTAAAGATACTTTTTTTCCATGCCCTCCATACGTGCCAAATACACAATATCACTCGACATTGTGTGGCCCTCCTATAGGATTCAATGCATTTATGTGAGATAATTTTACAAGATAAATACAATTCACAAAAAAATCAAATGAAAGTTACTTCAAAGCATCGATTTCTGCCAATGCATCATCAACCATGAATGCATTGACTTTCCATTCGGGGCGAAATTGATAACACATATCCATTAGTGGCTTCAACCATGTCACAATATCAAATGTTGTATTTTGAGATGTCATGACCCATGCAATTGGTACCCCGCTTTGTTGGTCGTCAAAGGCCACAAGTGTGTACAATTGATATTGCGATATTCAATAAAACTCAAAGTCAAAGTTTAAGCTATCAATAACAATGAGTCACGACCCAAACAATCATTCAATCTTTCAAATTCACCTTACCCCATATTTATTGGTACTGAAAGTTGAATCCATTCCTATTAAACTATCATGAGATAGTTTGACCATTCGATCCAACATCCATCTAGTTTGAATGCCAATTATAAAAGGAACATTTGGACCATTAGGCTTCTGAAAAATAAAAAATCATCTGGTTTTTTTAATACCATAGGTAACACTCATTTCATCTTTCTTTTCAAGTTGATATTTTCCTTTCATCAAGCAGTTATAAATATTTGCAACATCTTTTCTAGTTAAGAAAAAATCTCTACCACGATCTTCCGCATCCATGTCAAGATGTTGTTGAATGTGCTTTTCATATACAACATCAATTGACACTTCCAAAAAAAAAACAATTTTCTACAAAAGAGACAATTTCTCTTGAAAGCCTATGTTTATGTAAGGACCTAGCCTCCCCAGACTTGTCATGTCGACCATGACAAGGCCATCCTTTGTCATCTTCATGCGTGTATGTGTTGTATGTAAGTATTTCTATTTCAGGGTCTTTATTCTTTACATTCACAATAAAGTGACATTGACATCCCCTCTTCTTTACAAATGATCCCCTGCATGTATTTGAACGCTTTCCTCTTTTATATTCTTGGCCATATGAACATGAGTAACTACACTACAAATTACAACACATTATCAAAAATTCATATATATCCATTCATGAATAACCATTTGTGATCATATATATGCCAAGTCATAAGATGCATGCACCAACTAAAACAAAAACTTAGTTAGAAATGCAAGAACCATGTGACTGTGAAATACTTACAACTCATATTGCTTGTGAGTGTTATCCCTTTGTGTTGGGTTTTTTTTTACTATCGATAAGAAAGTACAAGGAGCATCGGGATTACTTTCCTCCCCTCTAATAAAATCTGGAACTCAACCTAAAGGGATTCGTGCAACATGGTCAAATAAAGGTTTGTCTCGTCTATATACTTCAGTCCCTGTTAAATCTTTGCTAGAAAATGTTGACTTGTCTTTTGGGTCTTGGACCTCAAGGCCCATTACAATATTCCATTTTTTTGTCTACCCATTTTGAATGGATACCTAAAAACCATGTGGCCACCCGTTAATAAAAATGTACAGTGACATATCAAATATTTTAACACAAAAGAAGTGTCTGCAAGAATACTGAGTGGAAAAATAGGAAACACCCTCGAAGTTCAATTCCTTTTTCGCTTGTCAGACCCTCTTGATATTACAATGGTCAAATAATAATTCAAATTTCCAAAGGCATAACTCCCTCATACAAACTCCAATTTAGGTGTTATTGGACCGTTGGAAATCTCTGACAAGTAGAATAACATTGAGGGACCGTGAACTAGAATTGAGAAGTTTTAACCCCAAATGCTTTCATAATGCCCAAAACAAACTTTGAAATTTTTAGGGCCCCAAGACACCGAATTAGGATCAACCCTAAACTAGACTTTACATGTCCTTGACTCTATTTTATACACCAAAAAGTACCCAAAATGATGAAAAAAATATAGAATGATCCATGTTAGAAAATACCTCCCCACTTCGAGAGGATTTGGTTCCCCAAAAACTTTTATTTTTGTAAGAAATGGGATAGTTAAGACTCCCTTTATGTTGGTGTTCTCTAGGATAACACACACCCATAAATATGCTTGTTTATCTAAAATTTAAAGATAAATAACCTTGTGTGACCATCTTACATGCCCTCTTGCCACACAAAGTGTTGTTTTTTTTGAGGAAATGACAAATTAAATTGTCGAGTACATTTTTAGAGAAACAAAGTTAACTTTCTCAAGATTTAAAATGACCCATTACACACTTAAAAAAATTCTAGAACCTTTAAAATTGTTTGAAAAACATGTGACCAACCATTTACAGACAAAGAGGAAAAACTCGTAAAAAAATCAAACTAAATAAATGATAGAAGTTTACAAAAAAAATTATTTTAAAAAGACAAATGATTTTACAATCATTTTTTGGAGTTAGTGGGTATTTCAATGGACCATATTCCTCTGTTCAGATACTCCCTAGATGCACCTGGCCACCTCTTACCTAGGAGGCAGGAGTTGAATAGGATCATTCGAGATGACATTTACAAGTAGTTTGAATATGTCAATTAAACAAACCCCAAGGGAACATTAGATCCAAAGATGGCCTTCTATGTTGAGTATCGCATGGAGGCAAGAGACATACTCATCATCTGATCCTCATACACATCTCAATAGTGGGTGCACTTTCTTCGCACTCCCCTTGGCTAGTTCTAGGTGGGCTCATATTGACTCTAGGTTGAGACAGATCACCACACTGCCCAAACGAACAAGATTTTCCAAGTGTCTCATCTTCGAGAGGTCAAGAGAGTGGAGCACTTGATCTTCTACTGCCCCATCTATTAAAAGACTTGTGGGAAATTCTATCGTTTATTTCGAGGAGCTCAGACCCTCTCCACTTTCTCCAAGCACCTCTAGAGATGCCTAGCCTTATACATGTAGAAGGGATTCAAGCTCCATTCCCATGCTCTTGAACCTCCTCCTAGACTAGATTCCACCCAAAGGATTACTTCATTCTTTATGGTGCTCCCATTAGCTAGGGGCCAAGAGACAAATTGATAGCAACATTATTTTTTATTCTATATCTATGTCAACCAAAAGGAGCATCCCCCCTCCCCAACGACCTCAACAATATTTCTAGACTAGATCTATTACCAACAAACAAAGAGACCATCCAAGATTAAACAATGCTTGACCCCTTTCATACAACAACTTAGTGGACATTTTGGATTCGCCCCCAACTCTTCTTCTGGACAACATTCAATATTGAGTTTCTTTCATTTGTCCTTAGATGTCTTGAGAGATGGACTTAGTGGACCATGAAATAATTGCATCATCATCATTATTTTCTTTTAGCTTACAATCAAAGCGATTTTGATGGAAGTGTTCACTGTGAATAATGTTTCTACATTTATGTTTATCTCATGGCTTCCAACGAGGATTCCCCCCAACTCAGTGGACATTTTGGATTCCCCCCCAACTATTTGTTAACAACAACATGTATCTTTATGTAAAGATATTTTCTACTTACTCTAGTTAGTAGTGGTCATCTTACAACGTATACATGTCCGATTGGGTTATAAGGTCTTCTCTCTATCGTGTGTTTTAGCTTTCATATTTTCAAAATGTAAGCATTTTTACCGACTCTAGTTGGGAGTAATTATCAATCTTACAATGTATAATTGTCTGATTGGGTTACAAGGTTTTCTCTCTATTGTGTGTTCTAGCATATAGTTTTGAAATTTTCAATATTGAAGCTACATTTCATTGGGATTCTCTGTCAATGCATTTTCTACCTACTCTAGTCAGTAGTGGTCATCTTACAACATATACATGTCCCATTGGATTATAAGGTCTCTCTATGTGTCTATAACGCTTTTTAGCCTTAAGTTTTTGAAATGTATTTGGGAAAACCAAAGTTTTCAAATCAGATTTAGCATTGCATATTCCAACGAGGATAAGGGTATTAAGAAAATATACAAATTGTCTCATCATTGGAGCCAATGCTAGTATTTGTACTCCTTTCCTATAGAGGGAAGGGCGGCTGGCATACTCGAATCTTTGGCAGAGCTTTTGTCCCGCTGATGTAATTTTCATGGTGTTCATATCTGAAATAGAAGATGAATGTTTATAAGGCTTAAGGTTGAGGGTTAGAGGATCATGATTTATTAGCAAAGATAACTATTAGCTTTCTAGGGGTTTCAGTTTACTAATTATTACTTTAGGATCCTAAGTTTAGGTTTCATGTTTAAGGATTCACTATTCATGATGATGGCGGGAATGGTGCAGAATTTAAGATTCACTATAAAGTTTGCAAAGTCTTGGCATGATTATTTATTATTTGAAGTCTTAGAATTAGTTGCTAATTAAACAAGCATATAGGAATAAACATCTCATGAAAATATCTAGCTGAATTCGCCTATTTGTCTTCAAGGAACTGGGCATTGGAATTGTACCAAATAGTCCTCTTGGTAGGGGATTCTTCTTTGGTAAAGCAGTTGTAGAGAGATTACCAGAAAATAGTTCCCTGGTATATTTCACCCTTTTAATTAAATTGACCTTTAATAATTTTCCACAATGTGTTGATCCACTGAGTGCACTTGTAGAAGATGCTTGAGGAAAAATAAGACACCCTACAGTCACAGAGTTATGCCTTTGATATGTAATTTTAAATTTTAATGCCTTGCCTCTTATTGTTGGAGTTAGGTTTCCCATCCAAGATTTAAAGGGGAAAATATGGAGAAGAACAAAACTTTCTACACACATATTGTGAATTTAGCTAAAAAGCATGGGTGCACACCTGGTCAACTAGCTCTTGTATGGGTTCTGCATCAAGGTGATGATGTTATTCCCATCCCTGGTGAGTATCACTAAGATTTCTCTTTATTCAATGGGCATGCATTGACTGGTAAAGATATCTCTCAAAGTATAACTAGTGATGCTAGTAAGTGTT
>ML778703.1:123396-136964 GCA_009831015.1 Picea engelmannii
AATTTTCAACTATTTAGACTCGACATTTATTGAAGGAACTTGTTGACGACACAATAAATCCTTTCTGGGAGTGGGAACCTAGAAGCTTCTTTGTATAAAATTAAGATGGACATATTTTAAATGCCATTGATAATTATGGGGCATTTCCTCCTATTCATCATGCAATATTTGTGCACAGAGCAGGTCGACGTAAGCCAAGTGACTAATCTCCGCAGAGGTCGATCACACTTCTTCAAAGCTTGTAGGGAATTGTAGGGAACTAAAGGTGCACTGGCTTATAAAAGTTAAAACTATAGTGTGGATTTGATGCAGGCATTGATCTTATGTTGGATTAATATTGTGTCAATCAAAATATGTTCATTCTTTTTAATACAACATATGCACTGAAACAAAGATTTTTGGTTGACTGTACTTTTCGTCGTTTTTCTCTTGTTCAAATTTATATTGTTTTGTCTATTGGAAGACATTCATACTCATTTGAGATACTGGTCAACATCTTGCACTCACAGTCTACAGTTAGAGATTAGTAAGATCAGTGCAAGTGTTATAAACAGCTAGCATAGATCCAACTTAATTTTGGATATATTAAGTACTGAGAGGGATAAAGAACCTAGGTGCAAATCCAACTCTTAAAAGGATCTGGGGCTAAGATGGATTTATGGTACTTCAACATAAATACAAGGATGGCTTTCTATTTTTTTGGTTTAATTCGACACTAGACATTATATGTTTTGAATGTTTATGTCTTTTTCATTTGTGTTGAATATACCATCTTCTTTATGCTAAATGTGTCAACAGAAAAAATGGTTCAATATAATCATGATGATAATGTTGTTTACAGTATTACAGGGATCACTTTTTCAATCATATATTTTAAGAATTTCATACCAAGCATGTCTCTTTATTTTTGTACTTTTTTTGTGCGGTGTATCTTTGCTTTTGATGATGGTGATGCTGAAGAAACTTGCAAACACAAGATGCACTATTGTCTTTACCATGTATCAAAGCAGCACTGAAGTATTTGGCCTTTTTGACAGAATCTGCTTGCTTTCAAATGGAAAAGAATTGTTCTTTGGGGAAACATTAGCATGTTTGCAAGTATGTTTTCTCTTTCTATTAGTTAAATGTTTGTTGTGTTGTCAAGATATGGATGTCCACCACTTATGAACTTCAGAAGTTGCATATTTCCTTGCCAACATGCCAAAGCCTTTAGACCCAATTAGGTAGTACGGTGAACCTAAAGTTCGGACAAACCAACAGAGATTGTCTTGTACTCTGTGTGGCCAACATATGACATGAGGGGTTAGTTGATTAAATTACAACTTGCCTAAAATCCGAGGGCATGATCTTGGTATTTGTAATAAATCAACCCCGGAGAATATACAAATTGACCATAATTCTATTTATGAAAAGTATAAAAAGAGGGAACAGACCATTGCTACTAAACTTGAACTTGTTGTCAATTGAGTGGCTAGATGCTGAAGAAACATAGGCATATCTTAGACTCAAAACAGTGAGAGGGGCTCCATGGATTCACCTTCCATGAGGACTTCACCTTTCTTTGTTCGAAGAACTGGAGATGGGGCACACCCTTCCATCCGACTAGTGGAAAGAAATGCAAAGTTGTGGGGAGGTGTATTTTCTGGAGCGACATACTTGACTAGCAAGTGGATGATTAGGATACGTGGTAGAGAGATTTGAAACATATAATTCAGGGGCATTTATTCATTTTTCATTTTTCATATAACTCATGTCTACAAAGATTATTCATTTTTCAATAAATCTACAAATTTCATAATTCATTTTCCCAATACATGTCACTTTTTAATCAATAATAGATATGAGGATTTATGTCTTGCATTGAGCATTGGATTCTTGAAAAAAAATGGTGCCCAATATGCACAAATAAAGTGCTGGAAATTATACTAATTTGATTTAGAAACTTCAAGCTTTGAAACAATTCAACATTCTTGTATGAAAAAACAACTCGTTGCAAAAATTCTATTGATATACACTATAATTTCCAGCTTGAAAAATTCAAAGTAAGAGATGCAAGCTATAGAAGAATATTTCAATATTTCACTCACCTCTTGATTTTTTTCCTAAGGTAAAACTCACAATTTCTATTTCATCATGAAAAGGAAAGTACACTCCGTAAGTGCTAAGCGCACACAAAAATTAACCTTCACAAGGCATCAAAACATTTAGAATACTAAAAATCACTAAGTCTAAAACAACTACTGGCCCTGAGGGCATACTGTCCCAATATTATAAAAAATAGCAACATTAAGTAGTCTAACCGAGTGCAAACTCATCTCAAGAAGCTAAGAAAGTCATGCCTTGGAGCATATTCTATATTTTCAATAACATATCATAGCAGGGAAAGGTACAACATATTCTCATATACACCAAAAAAGGATAGAAGCCACAAAAAGATATCATCACAGCTCAAAATAAAACTAGATCAGAGCTGGAAATGATTTGAAAACCTCCATGAACATCTACATAAGCTAGATCAAAACTGAAATTTTGAAACTTGGGCTGGAAATGACTTCAAAGTATCCATGAATAGTTGCATCAACTGGGATGGAAATAACTTCAATATCTCCATGAACAACTACATAATCTATAACATAACTCGAATTCAAGGAAACTGTGCATGAATAGGCCTTCAGACAGCTGGAAGCTTCTCATCTGCCCTGTCTTCCACCTCAAAAACAATAGAAGAATAAAAAATCAGAGCCTCTTTTGATAATGAGTCATCCTGCATATTAAGTTCTTTATAAACATGAGAATAAGAAACAAAAACTAGTTGAGTTTCAATTTGTTTGATGTGATCATATAGAGAAAGAAACAAATTTCTAATCCAGTTGATAGAAAGCAAGGAGTCACAAAAGATTTGCAGGTGAGATACATTTGTACTAATAACACATTTAAGCATAAACAACGAAGCTAACAATTCTGCAAAGTTGTTATAAGTTGGAACCATTCACTAACCCTGCTTTGAACCTTATAAAATGAGTGTCATAAAAGTATAATATACCACCATCACCACAAAAAATCGGATCACCTTGCAAGGCACCATCAAAGAATGATGGATTGTACAAGAAACGATGGTGAAATGATCGTTTCCAACAATAGATGGCATGTGCCAATCTTATCAATGATCATAGATGTAATATGGTCAACCTAAGACATGGCCCAACATTAGTAATAATACATATTTTCCAAGAAATCTGAGCATTGATCTTCTAATGTTGAAAAATGTTATGACCTTTGCAAGCATGTTTTCAAGGCATCAATATAGGGTTCTTGCATGTTGAGTTCAACAGTATATGCATATGCAAAACAATGATGGATCATGTAGAAAGGTTAACAATCTATCGGATTTGTTGATATTCTGCAATTGCTAATATGACTCATATTTCTCCAAATCTTGACCTATGCCAGGTAATAATAAATACATGATCAAAAACATAGCATTCTACTGGCAATGTCATTCACCCGAGCATAGGCTCAAAAATGAAATTGCTTAGGGTGGTAGTGAAGAAAGTCCAACATGGGTGGATTTTAGAACTAGAAAACTTACATCAACTATTTAATTCCTTAACCGAATAAGTAAGGACTCAAAATACCAAGTTTTTCAAATCATAGAGCCCTCAACAAACTATTAAAGCACTTTTGGGAAGGCCTCACATGATGATTAAACAATGTTGACCTTCTAATGTTTAAACAATGTTATGACCTATGCAAGCATGTTTTCAAGGCATCAATATCAGAAAGGAATATAGGTGTAAGACTAGCACTCTATGGTGCTAATGTAATTTAAACAGTAAGGGAATAGGTTTCTTCAAACTATGCAACCCTACCTCAAAATAAAACAATTGCAAAGCCTTTTCTTCAAAATTCAACACCATAAAATATTTCCCTTCTACAATTACCTAGAATATATATATTTAACATCATTACATTAGGTTAACAACATCCGATATAGTAATAAAAATAAAACTGAGAACAAATTTATGACAACCAATATTACAAAGATATGAACACATCCTATATGTCAAACCTTTCACATTAACAACTTGAGAGTTTCCAATTGGCCCAACATGTTTCAAAGGAGGAATATCAACAGGAGAAGAACCTACATCTGTAATGTAACAATGCAATTTTGGTCAAATTCCATCATAGCATCAAATAAATTACATTATAGTATCCAAACTTTGGTTACATCAAATACACCTGACATAGTAGGAGAACTATAATGGCATCGTATCTGTCTACGTTTTCGGGTTGAAGCCACAACTGCAGAATGTTGCACATATATAATCATCATAACACTACAAGTAAAAAATGAGGATGGGTACACAAAAAATTCTAAACAAATAAATCTTCTCACTCAATCCAACTTGTCGGGGACAATAGGAGATGCATTGTTTGAGCGAGGACATCCCCGTTTGTTGACAGATTCAAACTGGAATGGTTCATATTCAGAGGGATGGACATTTAAATCAATTTCTAAAACTCTATTTCTTTTTCTTCTTCTCCTTTTATTTGTAGGGCTGAGGAAACTCTTCTTTCGCTTGAGAGATGACTCAAAATCACTCAGCCCAAGTGTGAAATTAAAATCCAACATGTGTCGATTATTGGCCTCATCCAACATCCTTTTAATCAAGTCCACCATCTCTCGGGTGTTCGTTAAAGTAGCAGGAGGACTATTTCGAAGCACATCTAGGTATCCCAACAATTCATCCCTAGCCAATCGAAGTTCCTCGCCATCTTGATCAAGACTTCCAATGGCCACAGAAGTCATGTCAACATTTGCATCAATCATTGATGTCTCCATAATTATCTCGAGAAGATCATTGAATGCATTAGGTGTTTCATCATCAATTATATTAGGCTCTGCATTCTGATCCAATGATGGCTCTAAACCCTTTGACAGGAAGTACAACCACTCCACCTTTATGGTATGCTTGAAGGTGTTGCCACGAATAGACCATGGACATTCACACACCATAAAATTCTTGTGATACCAAGTCACAAGGTATTTTTTTGTCTTGATCGGTTTGACTCCTCACACAGTATGCATGGGATATGCTTTCATGGGGCTAACAATCATCATCTGGAATTCTTCTAGCTTTCTCCATTGTGGATTCAAACAACTTCTCCTTCTTGTGGTTATTCAAATATGCTTCTTCTTTCAAAATGTCTTTGAATCTATAATACGACTCTACATGTATCAACAACATATATAGAAACCAATCCATTCTACGAGCACATTTCTTTCTTTGATCAGATAGAAATTTGGACTTCAATAAGCTATGGTATGCCTCCACAAAATTATTTGTCTCTTGATTTGCATGATGAAAATTACGACAAACTTTAACCCACATCCCTAATTGAAAGAACTAAGTCAGTGCAAAGACAATCTTTATGGAAGAGAAAAAACAAAAACAATAAAGTGGAGTATGTGAACTTACAAAGCTTATTACCTGTAACCCAAGTGCTATGAAAATAATCCAAAAACTTTTTCTCATTTGCAAAATCAATGAAAAATTTGTCCACATGCTCGACCATTGATTCAACATTGGGGCAAGAGTTCATAATATAACTTAACCTGTCGATCATAACATTTGCTTGATCTAAAGTAGAGGCCAACCTAAAGATACTTTTTTTCCATGCCCTCCATACGTGCCAAATACACAATATCACTCGACATTGTGTGGCCCTCCTATAGGATTCAATGCATTTATGTGAGATAATTTTACAAGATAAATACAATTCACAAAAAAATCAAATGAAAGTTACTTCAAAGCATCGATTTCTGCCAATGCATCATCAACCATGAATGCATTGACTTTCCATTCGGGGCGAAATTGATAACACATATCCATTAGTGGCTTCAACCATGTCACAATATCAAATGTTGTATTTTGAGATGTCATGACCCATGCAATTGGTACCCCGCTTTGTTGGTCGTCAAAGGCCACAAGTGTGTACAATTGATATTGCGATATTCAATAAAACTCAAAGTCAAAGTTTAAGCTATCAATAACAATGAGTCACGACCCAAACAATCATTCAATCTTTCAAATTCACCTTACCCCATATTTATTGGTACTGAAAGTTGAATCCATTCCTATTAAACTATCATGAGATAGTTTGACCATTCGATCCAACATCCATCTAGTTTGAATGCCAATTATAAAAGGAACATTTGGACCATTAGGCTTCTGAAAAATAAAAAATCATCTGGTTTTTTTAATACCATAGGTAACACTCATTTCATCTTTCTTTTCAAGTTGATATTTTCCTTTCATCAAGCAGTTATAAATATTTGCAACATCTTTTCTAGTTAAGAAAAAATCTCTACCACGATCTTCCGCATCCATGTCAAGATGTTGTTGAATGTGCTTTTCATATACAACATCAATTGACACTTCCAAAAAAAAAACAATTTTCTACAAAAGAGACAATTTCTCTTGAAAGCCTATGTTTATGTAAGGACCTAGCCTCCCCAGACTTGTCATGTCGACCATGACAAGGCCATCCTTTGTCATCTTCATGCGTGTATGTGTTGTATGTAAGTATTTCTATTTCAGGGTCTTTATTCTTTACATTCACAATAAAGTGACATTGACATCCCCTCTTCTTTACAAATGATCCCCTGCATGTATTTGAACGCTTTCCTCTTTTATATTCTTGGCCATATGAACATGAGTAACTACACTACAAATTACAACACATTATCAAAAATTCATATATATCCATTCATGAATAACCATTTGTGATCATATATATGCCAAGTCATAAGATGCATGCACCAACTAAAACAAAAACTTAGTTAGAAATGCAAGAACCATGTGACTGTGAAATACTTACAACTCATATTGCTTGTGAGTGTTATCCCTTTGTGTTGGGTTTTTTTTTACTATCGATAAGAAAGTACAAGGAGCATCGGGATTACTTTCCTCCCCTCTAATAAAATCTGGAACTCAACCTAAAGGGATTCGTGCAACATGGTCAAATAAAGGTTTGTCTCGTCTATATACTTCAGTCCCTGTTAAATCTTTGCTAGAAAATGTTGACTTGTCTTTTGGGTCTTGGACCTCAAGGCCCATTACAATATTCCATTTTTTTGTCTACCCATTTTGAATGGATACCTAAAAACCATGTGGCCACCCGTTAATAAAAATGTACAGTGACATATCAAATATTTTAACACAAAAGAAGTGTCTGCAAGAATACTGAGTGGAAAAATAGGAAACACCCTCGAAGTTCAATTCCTTTTTCGCTTGTCAGACCCTCTTGATATTACAATGGTCAAATAATAATTCAAATTTCCAAAGGCATAACTCCCTCATACAAACTCCAATTTAGGTGTTATTGGACCGTTGGAAATCTCTGACAAGTAGAATAACATTGAGGGACCGTGAACTAGAATTGAGAAGTTTTAACCCCAAATGCTTTCATAATGCCCAAAACAAACTTTGAAATTTTTAGGGCCCCAAGACACCGAATTAGGATCAACCCTAAACTAGACTTTACATGTCCTTGACTCTATTTTATACACCAAAAAGTACCCAAAATGATGAAAAAAATATAGAATGATCCATGTTAGAAAATACCTCCCCACTTCGAGAGGATTTGGTTCCCCAAAAACTTTTATTTTTGTAAGAAATGGGATAGTTAAGACTCCCTTTATGTTGGTGTTCTCTAGGATAACACACACCCATAAATATGCTTGTTTATCTAAAATTTAAAGATAAATAACCTTGTGTGACCATCTTACATGCCCTCTTGCCACACAAAGTGTTGTTTTTTTTGAGGAAATGACAAATTAAATTGTCGAGTACATTTTTAGAGAAACAAAGTTAACTTTCTCAAGATTTAAAATGACCCATTACACACTTAAAAAAATTCTAGAACCTTTAAAATTGTTTGAAAAACATGTGACCAACCATTTACAGACAAAGAGGAAAAACTCGTAAAAAAATCAAACTAAATAAATGATAGAAGTTTACAAAAAAAATTATTTTAAAAAGACAAATGATTTTACAATCATTTTTTGGAGTTAGTGGGTATTTCAATGGACCATATTCCTCTGTTCAGATACTCCCTAGATGCACCTGGCCACCTCTTACCTAGGAGGCAGGAGTTGAATAGGATCATTCGAGATGACATTTACAAGTAGTTTGAATATGTCAATTAAACAAACCCCAAGGGAACATTAGATCCAAAGATGGCCTTCTATGTTGAGTATCGCATGGAGGCAAGAGACATACTCATCATCTGATCCTCATACACATCTCAATAGTGGGTGCACTTTCTTCGCACTCCCCTTGGCTAGTTCTAGGTGGGCTCATATTGACTCTAGGTTGAGACAGATCACCACACTGCCCAAACGAACAAGATTTTCCAAGTGTCTCATCTTCGAGAGGTCAAGAGAGTGGAGCACTTGATCTTCTACTGCCCCATCTATTAAAAGACTTGTGGGAAATTCTATCGTTTATTTCGAGGAGCTCAGACCCTCTCCACTTTCTCCAAGCACCTCTAGAGATGCCTAGCCTTATACATGTAGAAGGGATTCAAGCTCCATTCCCATGCTCTTGAACCTCCTCCTAGACTAGATTCCACCCAAAGGATTACTTCATTCTTTATGGTGCTCCCATTAGCTAGGGGCCAAGAGACAAATTGATAGCAACATTATTTTTTATTCTATATCTATGTCAACCAAAAGGAGCATCCCCCCTCCCCAACGACCTCAACAATATTTCTAGACTAGATCTATTACCAACAAACAAAGAGACCATCCAAGATTAAACAATGCTTGACCCCTTTCATACAACAACTTAGTGGACATTTTGGATTCGCCCCCAACTCTTCTTCTGGACAACATTCAATATTGAGTTTCTTTCATTTGTCCTTAGATGTCTTGAGAGATGGACTTAGTGGACCATGAAATAATTGCATCATCATCATTATTTTCTTTTAGCTTACAATCAAAGCGATTTTGATGGAAGTGTTCACTGTGAATAATGTTTCTACATTTATGTTTATCTCATGGCTTCCAACGAGGATTCCCCCCAACTCAGTGGACATTTTGGATTCCCCCCCAACTATTTGTTAACAACAACATGTATCTTTATGTAAAGATATTTTCTACTTACTCTAGTTAGTAGTGGTCATCTTACAACGTATACATGTCCGATTGGGTTATAAGGTCTTCTCTCTATCGTGTGTTTTAGCTTTCATATTTTCAAAATGTAAGCATTTTTACCGACTCTAGTTGGGAGTAATTATCAATCTTACAATGTATAATTGTCTGATTGGGTTACAAGGTTTTCTCTCTATTGTGTGTTCTAGCATATAGTTTTGAAATTTTCAATATTGAAGCTACATTTCATTGGGATTCTCTGTCAATGCATTTTCTACCTACTCTAGTCAGTAGTGGTCATCTTACAACATATACATGTCCCATTGGATTATAAGGTCTCTCTATGTGTCTATAACGCTTTTTAGCCTTAAGTTTTTGAAATGTATTTGGGAAAACCAAAGTTTTCAAATCAGATTTAGCATTGCATATTCCAACGAGGATAAGGGTATTAAGAAAATATACAAATTGTCTCATCATTGGAGCCAATGCTAGTATTTGTACTCCTTTCCTATAGAGGGAAGGGCGGCTGGCATACTCGAATCTTTGGCAGAGCTTTTGTCCCGCTGATGTAATTTTCATGGTGTTCATATCTGAAATAGAAGATGAATGTTTATAAGGCTTAAGGTTGAGGGTTAGAGGATCATGATTTATTAGCAAAGATAACTATTAGCTTTCTAGGGGTTTCAGTTTACTAATTATTACTTTAGGATCCTAAGTTTAGGTTTCATGTTTAAGGATTCACTATTCATGATGATGGCGGGAATGGTGCAGAATTTAAGATTCACTATAAAGTTTGCAAAGTCTTGGCATGATTATTTATTATTTGAAGTCTTAGAATTAGTTGCTAATTAAACAAGCATATAGGAATAAACATCTCATGAAAATATCTAGCTGAATTCGCCTATTTGTCTTCAAGGAACTGGGCATTGGAATTGTACCAAATAGTCCTCTTGGTAGGGGATTCTTCTTTGGTAAAGCAGTTGTAGAGAGATTACCAGAAAATAGTTCCCTGGTATATTTCACCCTTTTAATTAAATTGACCTTTAATAATTTTCCACAATGTGTTGATCCACTGAGTGCACTTGTAGAAGATGCTTGAGGAAAAATAAGACACCCTACAGTCACAGAGTTATGCCTTTGATATGTAATTTTAAATTTTAATGCCTTGCCTCTTATTGTTGGAGTTAGGTTTCCCATCCAAGATTTAAAGGGGAAAATATGGAGAAGAACAAAACTTTCTACACACATATTGTGAATTTAGCTAAAAAGCATGGGTGCACACCTGGTCAACTAGCTCTTGTATGGGTTCTGCATCAAGGTGATGATGTTATTCCCATCCCTGGTGAGTATCACTAAGATTTCTCTTTATTCAATGGGCATGCATTGACTGGTAAAGATATCTCTCAAAGTATAACTAGTGATGCTAGTAAGTGTTATGTTCAATTTGATTTTTGGGCAGGAACGACAAAAGCTAAGAACCTTGATGAGAATATTGGCTCATTGAATGTCGAACTTTCCCAGCAGGACTTGGAAGAAATTGTTGGTTCATTACCAGTTGATGAAGTTGCAGGCCTTCGAACTTATGAATCCATGTATCACAATTCATGGATATTTGCAAACACCCCACATAAATGATATTCTGGATAATTGCTTCATCAGAAGTAATTATTGATAAGATTTCCATAGTTAGAAAGTTAGATCTATAGAGAATTGGCCTTGGTTAGAAACTTCGCTATTTAGTTAGTTAGCTCTAATTTTTTTCTAATTTTACTTGCACAAGAACATGTAATACAAACTAAGCTGGCATGAGGGCAGATAGAAGACAGAGCTTGGCAGATTCTGATAATGAAGAGCAAGACTCCAAATCTGGGGATGAATATAGAAAATGCTAAAGGACAGATTGGAAGCAAAGATTCCTTTCCACCCCTGCAAAATATGGCTAGTACCCCTGCAAGAGAGATTTCGAATTGGGTATTGGGTATCTCCCCGAAAGAGTATTTTACTTGCCCAAGAGCCAAAGACGTCCATATTCCTCAAACGAAATGCAAGAATCTTCGCTATTGAGATGTGGGAGAAAAATTTTACATCTAATTTTTTTCTAATTTTACATTTAAGTAAAAAATTAACAAAAGAAATTGCAATATAATTTTGACATTTTTGGAGTTTGGCAAGTAAAACATTTGCATTTGAAGCAATCCGTTACTCAGATTGCAGTTTTGATTCGCAGACCTCTGATAAGTAAAAAATTGCAATATAAGTTGTTCAGATTATAATTATGACATTTTTGAAGTTTGGTAGCTAAAAAATTTCAAACAACGATTTCCATTTTGAAATTTTGCAATTCTTAATTAATTCGAAGACGTAAAAAACCTACCTAGAACACACTTCTGAATTACATTGCAATTTCTAGAGGCTTTGATTTTGTTACAATTTTGAAAAATGTTCAGAGCTGGCATCTATACAAAGTCCAATAGCCAGAAAAACCAAATCGCGAATATAATACCTCAACGACCGTAATGTTCTTATAAATTAAATCAACAGTCTGTGCATTAAATCTTCAGCAATAAATAAATGAATTTAACACTCTTTGCTTTAAATCTTCAGCAATAAATAAAAACACAACACAATATGGAAATATCTGGAGCCAAACACCTAACAAGATGAAATTAATCAATAAGCAATCCATTAAATATTCAGAACTCACCAAGATATTTTTTTTTTAGTCACAAACCATTTTAAATGTATATAACTGAGACCAGAATGTTTAGAATGAAAGAAAAACCAAAGATTATTCAATAAAGTTTAAACGTATTTCATTATTCATCCAAAAAACATGCAGTCTATAATAAAGTTCAGTCAATATACAGTCCGAGATAGAGTCCAATAGAAAAAACAAATCGTGGATATAATAATATTATGGATATAATAATATTATGGCGTTTGGTTCAGAGTTCTCCTCGAGTATCCCAGAGTCCTCAAAATGGTTCAGAAGCAGAGGAATGAGATGGGCGCAGCGGGTTTAGTGGAGGCGGGACGCGTAGGTGGTGAATTGATGGTAGGAGGAAACGAGATGTGGATGATGTATGGATGGTATGTATCACAAATCATAGATGATGTATGGATGATATGGAGTCCGGACACGGAAAAGTGCTGCCAGCCAACAAAGGTCCATTTCGTTTGGACCTTAGCCTACACCATTGTATACTATTGAGTTAATATGTTATTATGTTTATATATTATTGTATTAATTTATTTAATATTAATGTGGTGACAAATTAATACTAATTTAATGATATGTTATTGAATTAGACAATAATGTTTAAGTGGTATTTCTTCAATAATTTATTTATATATTTAAAGTTGATAATTTTAAGGGAACTAGATTTAAGCTCCTTGAGAGAGAGTATGTTTCTACACCTTCTTAGTGAATCTCATGTTAAATTTTTAATAATGTACCAAGGCAAGTGTTTCTCTTCCCTAGACGCCTAAGGGGAGAAATTGTCGAAAATGGGTCTTAGTCAAATTAATTTGTGAGATGCAAATTAAAAGATAACTTTATGATTAAAGTGGGGGTGAGTGAAGAGACACCAAATCTCAGCCACTCATCTAATCTAATCTCAGCCGTTAGATTAGAAAACTCCTCACCTTCCCTCATGAGGTTGATTAAGGCAAGTGGACGCACCCATTCTTGCGTAAGAGAAGAAGTTGAAGAAATCTTGGTGAGAGGCCAAGAGGCTCTTGGTGAGATGCCAAGAGCAAGAGGAGCTACAGCATTCTTGTTGAGAGAACAAGAGGAGCTGAAGCATTCTTGTTGAGAGAACAAGAGAGAGCAAGAGAGAGGTTGAACTGAGAAAAGAGACAGCATTTGTCGAAGGAGAGAACGCATCCCAAAGCAAAGAGAAGTACGGATTTCAGACAACAAGGAAGAACAGGCCGTATCGTACGGATTTGTGGAGGTCATACAGCATGTAATGTGCACAGAAATTGAGGAGGACAGCAACTGCAATTTCTGAGAGTATTGGTATGCATTCCAAGGCTACCATACAACATTTGTTGGCACAGTAATTGAGGTAACTGCTGTAATATATTTCTGAGTGTATTTCTGTACAGTCTTAGCAGAGTTTTGGCACAAATTCCGTGACAGTCCGTACATCATTAATTGTCGTACTGTTGTACGAATTTCTGGTTCAGAAATTGAGGAGCAAAGCTACAGGAATGTCCAGATAAGTTTGTGTAAATTTCTGAAGATGAATATGCTGTAAAAAAATTTCTCAGAAGCTCATAAATAATACAAATCCCTCTCTCACTGGTTTTCCCCTTGTGGGTTTTTCCAGGGTCGAAGTTAGACCGAAAATATTTGTGTCTAATATTTTCTGAGTTTTGCATATTGCTGATATTTAATTTCTAC
>ML778703.1:141055-162322 GCA_009831015.1 Picea engelmannii
AAGAGGAGCTACAACATTCTTGTTGAGAGAACAAGAGGAGCTGAAGCATTCTTGTTGAGAGAACAAGAGGAGCTCAAGAATTCTTGTTGAGAGAACAAGAGAGAGCAAGAGAGAGGTTGAGCTGAGAAAAGAGACAACATTTGTCGAAGGAGAGAACGCATCCCAAAGCAAAGAGAAGTACGGATTTCAGACAACAAGGAAGAACAGGCCGTACCGTATGGATTTGTGGAGGTCATACAGCATGTAATGTGCACAGAAATTGAGGAGGACAGCAACTGCAATTTCTGAGAGTATTGGTATGCATTCCAAGGCTGCCATACAACATTTGTTGGCACAGTAATTGAGGTAAGTGCTGTAATATATTTTTGAGTGTATTTCTGTACAGTCCATACAGTCTTAGTAGAGTTTTGGCACAAATTTCGTGACAGTCCGTACATCATTAATTGTCGTACTATTGTACGAATTTCTAGTTCAGAAATTGAGGAGCAAAGCTACAGGAATGTCTAGATAAGTTTGTGTAAATTTCTGAAGATGGATATGCTGTAAAAGAATTTCTCAGAAGCTCATAAATAATACAAATCCCTCTCTCACTGGTTTTCCCCTTGTGGGTTTTTCCAGGGTCGAAGTTAGACCGAAAATATTTGTGTCTAATATTTTCTGAGTTTTGCATATTGCTGATATTTAATTTCTGCGTTGAAAATGATGTTCATAATCCTCATGTTTCAGTTCTGAAATTTATTTTCTGTTAAGTTTTTTAGATGCTGAAACACCGTTGTAGCTTATGCTGAAACACCGGGCTGTAGCGTAAGCTGAAACACAGTGCTGAGTATATGCTGAAACACTGCTGTAGCAGACGCTGAAACACGGCTGTAGCAGATGCTGAAACACTGCTGTAGCAGATGCTGAAACACGGCTGTAGCAGATGCTGAAACACGGCTGTAGCATATGCTGAAACAGTGCTGAAACTGAGTTTAGCATTTAAATTTGACTGAAAAATCAGCGAGACTGAAACTGGGTGGGATTTTGAAAAATTAACAGCTCATGTATAAATCCTTGAAATTCCTAGTGACCAATCCCAAAGTGCATAACTATTTGACATCCAGACCCATTTCAATAGTAAATATGTTAAATTTGAAGTTTCACATTTTCACATTAGCCTCCACATTTCATCATACCACCATTGGCTATCATAATTTGAAAATAATGCATAGAATGGACATAACAATGGATTTCTTCATCTGAGGAAAAAAAAAACAATGGATTTCTTCAGTCACTCTCCTATGAATAAACTTGTGGGTGTTTTCATTGTCAATCAAAACAATAACCTTAACCTTGTGGCTCTTGATGTAACCAATCAACTATAGAGTTTGGGGAGAAAAAAATACAATAAAGAATTGAGAGAAATTTGGGGCTCCTCACTAATAGCCTATAAAGTTGTTTATTTGTGAGTAGGAGGTTTTGTTTCTTCAAATTTTAGTTCAGGAGTGTATTTCACCATAAAGTATTTTGAGTGGTCTTGGTGGGATACATCCATTTGAAATAATTTATGTTCTTTACATTTGTGCCTTTTGAAATACCTCTCATCACAATTATATCAAAGTTTGAGGCGATGGCATTTTTCCATCTATTACAGAGATAAATTTTGGATTCTCAAGGGTCGAGAGGTGAAGTAGTTGGTGGTGGTTGCCAAAGGAAGGCAAGTGTGAGAAGCGAATGGGGCTCTTTTGGTTTGGTCATTGGTCACCATCTCAACTTCTTTAGCTCTCTCAAATGCTTACAACCAAGTAGCTAGGCACTACATCATGGCCTACGCTGTAATTTCCTCCTTGAGACCACTAATGAAATATTATTTAAAAAAGGAATCAGATGGGTCCTCCATGCAGATTACTAATTATTCAAAGGCTGCAATAAAGTCTATAATTGTTCCTATATGGTGTGATTTTGTCATTCACCCCGAATAGTGAGTGTCTTATTCAAAATGAGCATAGATGGCCTTCACAAAATGGCTCTAGGCAGTGTAGCCACCATGAGATTTCTTATACCATTGCCACCGTTGCCAATGTTCTAGATCCAAATATAAAACCTCCACTCAAAGTTTCATTAGATCATCAGTAATTCCATGGAGAGAGAAATAATCTTCCATTTGGGTAACCCAACCAGAGGGATTAGAATTATCAAAGTTGTTCATGTCTACTTTTGAGAAGTGATGTCATGCATTGTAATCTTGGAAGGGTGTGCCTTGGTTATCTAAGAAGTGCATGTTAATTTTTTTCTCTATGTTTACTAAAGAACCCCCCATGGGTGGTTGCACATGTTGTTATGGCCCCTTTTTCTTCAAAAAGAATGATATTATCTAGTTCTTGAGATCAACACCCAAAATTCGCAATTCCTCAAATTTTGCCTCCATGTTTTCCATCGTGCAAGTATGGACCATGGGTCCACTTAAGATCCCTGCGAAGTGTTATCCCATACTTATATGAATATAATTAGTGGCTTGAGAGGAGTCTTTTGAGATATATCATGAACAATTGTATTGTCAAGTCCACACAAAAAGGGTTACTCAAGAGGCATAACCATGGATCACCATGACGCAACTATTCTTTTGAGATAATTCTCCCATAGTGGTTTGACGAGAGCCAAAAAAAAATTACGCAAGTGGGATTATTAATCCATGATGAGTGTTATTATAGTGAAAGAATTCCCAATTTCCTTCTATAGTCAAAAATTTAGGAATTCCATTGATGTATTGCAAAGGCTAGGGTTTTTAGGGTCCTAAGAACAAAGGAATGTCATGTACTATAGCTCTCTAGTTTCCAACAATAGTACTTAGTCAAATATTTCACAACACCAACCAAGGAGGATAGACCGTACCCTTAGTCACACTACTTAATTCACCGGTACACGAGAGTGATCTTCTTGAGCACTGCACTTGGTGTACTATAGCAACATGATGGTTGCAATTTAATATAAGGCTTGTTTCAGGTGCACCTATAGGGATTCCATTATACCCAAGGATGCATGGAAGACAATTATGTATACAAATGTTGTTTGATGCAACATTGCTTGAAGGAGTACCAACAAAGGTTACAAGGGTGTCCAACTAGGTGTTAGGTGACACCACTTGTATTTTTTGTGTGTATTCTTCCCCAACTAAATATTTACATGTTAAACAATAGATCTATATGTTATTTAAAGACACCATAACACATATTTATTCGGAAAAAAAAACTCTGCTAAAATCTAGATGCATGCTAGCTCCTAAAAGATCTCTAATATCACCTGTAGTGATCCTTAACCCTTAGAATTGAATCATAGATAAGGTATTCAAAGAATATAAATGAAAAAAAGTAGATACAATAGACAATAAGATGAAATATGTAGCATATACCCTTACATTGAATATTATCATAGAAAGAAAACAATGTTCACTTGTTTGTTAAGGTGGGGATACCTCTCACTGAACAAAACTCCAATTACAAAAATACTCAGCAAAAAAATTATGTAGACAACATCTCTATAAATAAATTCTCAATAGTAAAACCATAAATGCTTGTGGTCCCCTCATCAATGAGTACCAACTACCTAGTTGGCCTTATTTGATAAAGAGTGCCCTTTTACATTAAATATGTTGAGAATATAGTTAGGAACAGTTTTCCCATCACAAGAAAAAGGTGAAATCTTAAGTTGTCTCAACAAGATATTAAGTCCTAGCCTTTGATCTAGTAAAAGATCTAATGGCTGGGATCACTTTCGGGTAGGGGCCCACATGAACCCTAAGTGAATTCAAAAGGAAAAATACCTATTGTCATAAGGTGTGTGACATAGAGGAGGCTGCAAGTGTTAGACAATGAGAGAAGATGGGAAAAATACCTATTTTCATAAGGTGTGTGACATAGAGGAGGCCACAATTGCTAGACAATGAGAGAAGATGAGCTAGTACATATCTGCATAACCTGTACCTGGTATGGTCGACTAGAGATGAGACAAACTCACAAATTATCATAGATAAAGGTTGAGTTAGGGTCACAATCATCAAACATAAGTAGAAACAGTAAAGAAAGTCTGAGCTAGGGCCATACCGAGCAGAGAAGGGAGAGACTCGATCTGTACCATTGAACTATCAGCTCGTACAAGCTACATGAGTACAAATCCGTACAATATCTGACAGGGTTGTAAGAAGTTTATGTTTTCTTTGTATTTCTGATAAAATAAAATAAAATCTTGCCTATCTATCTTATTTTGTGTCAAGAAGAGAGTAGTTGTTTTGTTTTATTCAATGTGTGTGTATTATCCTTTTTAGTTTTACATGGTATCAGAGCAGGTTAAATGGAACAACTCTCAACAAATGAAATGGCAGAAGGTGTATGCACAACTTTTCTCTCTTCCACCCAAACCAACGATGTATGGTACATAGAAAATGGTGCATGCAATCATATGATTGGTCATAAGCACTACTTTAGTAGCCTGAGCGAAAAGGGATTTGGATTCAATATTTTTCTTGGTGATGACTATGCCTACCATCCAAAAGGAGTTGGAACCATAAAGTTTGAGAGGGCGTTTGGTAAACCTCTCTATCTATCAGATGTTCTCTATGTTCTAGGACTAAAGAAAAATCTGGTCTCGGTGTCAAATCTTGAAGACAAGGGTTATGAATTTTCCTTCAAGTATCGAAGGGCTTACATTAAACCCAGAGGGTTGAGTGAGGGATCTGAACAAGTCAATGGATTAAGAAAGGACAAGTTGTATAAATTTCAGTTTGACTCTCACTATGCCCTAGCAAGCAACAACAACACCATAGACTATGAACTATGGCACAGGAATGTAGCCCATCTTGGACATGGATCTCTCATAATTCTGGGTAATATTGTGACAGGTATTCCCTCATTCACTAAAAAACACCACGAAGTGTGTAAAGGGTGTGTTCTAGGAAAATATGTAAGGGTACCCTTCCTCAAGAGCAATTCAAGGTCTAAGGGCATTCTGGATCTGATTCACACTGATATCTGTGGCCCCATGTATTCATTATCCATAAGAGGGAAGTTCAGATACTATATCACCTTCATAGATGACTTCTTTAGAAAAACTTGGATTTATTTCTTGACAAGAAAAACCTCAAAAGAGGTGCTCGGGAGATTTCAAGAATTCAAAGTCTTTGTTGAAACTTAAATGGGAAAGAGGATAAGAGTCCTTAGGTCTGATAATGGGGGGGGAATACACTTCACATGACCTCAAGAAGTTTTCTACTGAGGTTGGGATAAAAAAAGAGCTGACAGTCCCTTATACCCCTCAGCAGAATGGGGTCTGAGAGAAAGAATAGAGTTATTGTTGGTGCAACAAAAGAAATGTTGCATGATCAAAATATTCCTAAGTTTCTCTGGGAAGCTTGTAACACTACATTATACCTTCAAAATAGAAGCCCTCACCAAGTTTTGGGAAACATGACACCTGAAGAAGCATTTACTGGGAGGAAACCAAACATCAATCATCTTCACATCTTTGGTTGTGTTTCCTACTGCCATATTCTTTTTGATAAAAGGACTAAGATAGATCCTACAACAGAGAAGGGAATCTTGGTTGGATACAGTGAGACCTCCAAAGGCTACAAAATACACATTCCCTCCACCAGGAAAATTGTCTTATGCAGAGATGTAAAGTTTGAAGAATAAAGAACCCTCTAAAATTCATGTCAAGACAAAGACATTTTAGAAACAAAATTCCCTAATCAAGAAGATAAACCCTCATCAAAAGGGGTAGATATTCCCACAATGGAACAACAAGAGAAATAACAACCAACGCTCTCTAGGAAAAGAAAACCAAAGTGAGTCGAGCAGTTGTTGAAGGAACCCAATGAACAAGTAGAGTTGCCAAAGACCTCAGTAAGAACAAGCGTACCTCCTCAGAGGTATTCATGATATGCTTCCCTCATGAGTAGAATGATCGAATCCGAACCAAAATTCTTTGAAGAAGCTATCGAAAAGAAACCTTGGAGGGATTCTATGATGGAGGAATATACCTCTATAGTAAAGAATGATGTGTGGGAAATTGTACCCAAACCATAGAACAAAACAGTAGTCATCTCCAAGTGGATATGCAAGATAAAACATGCAACGAATGGAAGCATTGACAATTACAAGGCTACATTTTTTGCTCAGGGATTCTCTCATAAGGGAGGAGTGGATTGTGAAGAGACATTTCCACCAGTATCTCATTGCACTTCCATTCATATGATTATCTCTATTTCCACTTAGATAGGGTGGAAAATACATCAAATGGACATTAAAACTGCATTTCTCATTGGGAACATTGGAGGAGGTCTATTTGGAACAACCAAAGGGATTTGAATTCCACAATAGAGAGAGTCATGTCTGTCGCCTAAAGAAGGCCCTATATGGCCTCAAACAGGAACTGGGAGCTTGGTACTTCATAATAGACTGTTATTTACAAAGTATTGGATTTGTCAAGAGTGATGCCGACTCGAATTTATACCTTCTTATAAAAGGAGGAGACATTCTCATTCTTGTACTCTATGTGGACGATCTCTTTCTAATAGGAGAAAAAAATCCAATCACATCCTGCAAGCAAGATGTGGCTAAGGAATTTGAGATGAAAGATTTGGGACTAATGCACTATTTTCTTGGGGTCGAGATCTGACAACAAAAGGGTGAAGCTTTCCTTGGTCAAGGAAAGTATGCAGTTGAGATTCTCAAAATATTTGGGATGGAAGACTGTAAACCCATGACCACTCCCATGATTACTAATCTCAATAAATTAAATTCCTCCGAGTCAGAAAAGGTGAATCTTACCATTTATAAACAATTAATTGGATGCTTGATGTATTTGACTAATACTAGGCATGATATATGTTTTGTTGTCAACACACTTAGTCAACATATGGTGGACCAAAAAAAATTACATTGGGTTGCAACAAAACACATATTGAGGTACCTGAAGGGAACAATAGAATATGGACTTCAGTATTTACAGGGAGACCAAGTCAAACTAGTGGGTTATTCTGATTTACATTGGGTTGGAAGTACAATTGATAGGAATATTACCTCTGGTTGTTGCTTCATCTTATGATCATGCATGATATCATGGTACATCATAAAACAAAGATCAGTTGCACTTAGTTCAACAGAAGTCGAATACATGGTAACTAGTCAAGCAAGTTGTGAAGCCATTTGGCTTTGGAAGATTCTTGTTGATCTGTTTGAAACAAACTTGGATCCCACCACAATATACTATGATAATCAACTTTGTATTAGGTTATTTGAAAATCCAGTATTTCATGATAGATCTAAACACATTGAAATTAGGTACCATTTCATCAGGGACATAGCACAAAAAGGGGTAGTAAAACTTTTGTATGTCCCCACTAATGAACAAGTTGCAGACATTCTAACCAAAGGACTTCCAAAGGGAAAGTTTGAATATTTTCGAGAAAAATTGGGTGTTATAGAAAACCCATTCCTCACTAAGAGAGAGTGTTAAGAATATAGTGAGGAACAATTTTCCCATCACAAGAAAAAGGTGAAATCTTAAGTTGTCTCAATAAGAGATTAAGTCCCAACCATTGATCTAGTAAAATATCTAAGGGATGGGATCACTTTCGAGTAGGGGCCCACATGAACCCTAAGTGAATTCAAAAGAAAAAGCACCTATTGTCATAAGGCATGTGACATAGAGGAGGCCACAACTACTAGACAATGAGAGAAGATGAGTCAATACGGCTCTGCGTAACTCGTAGCTAGTATGGTCGACTAGATACGGCACAAGATCGCAAATGCTTAGAGATAAAGGCCGAGTTAGGATCACAGTCATAAAAAATAAGCAGAAGCAGTAAAGAAAGGTTGAGCTAGGGCCATACAGAGAAGAGAAGGGAGAGACCCGATCTATACCATTGAACTATCAGTCCGTACGAGCTATAGGAGTACGAATCCATATGGTATCTGATAGGGTTGTAAGAAGTTTATGTTTTCTTTGTATTTCTGATTAAATAAAATAAAATCTTCCCTCTCTATATTATCTTGTGTCAAGAAGAGAGTAGTTGTTCTGTTTTATTCAATGTGTGTGCATTATCCTTTTTAGTTTTACAAAATAACTATCCACTAACTATATAATGGGCCTTATTCAAAAAACATGGCTACATACATTAATTGACTAACTCCTAAGTACCCTAAAGTAGGGAGGTTAGGGTAGAACAATAACATTCTGACACCTTTCTAAAAAGTGGTTTGTCTTCCTACTAACACTACATAGGTTAAGATCAAAACAATGTGACTCATCATGGCCAACTTAATGACAATGATGACACTATTAACATATTCACCAAATTCTTCTCATCATGTTCCTCAAGTTTCTTATTTCTAGATTTTAACTTGATTGTCAATTGCATGCCTTTACAAATCATCATCAAGAAAACCTATGTTCATAAACATAATGGGTTTAGAGTAATTAGAAATATGAAAAAAGCCAAAATCATTCTTTTCATACCCTAAACCATGTTATTTCTCTTTAAGTTCAACTCTTCCCATGGTTGTACAATTTCAATTTTATCCTCAAATTTATTGTCTTGTCTTCTTCCAACTCACCCATGTCATCCTTAGCTATATGTTGCTCGAGGTTTTCTTTTTCACTACCAACAATTGCTAATCCAAAACACCTTATGCATGATTCAAGAATTGGATCAAAATGCTGAAGCAATTTTGGTTATGAAGAATTGATCTATTTTGAGTTTTAAGAAGATCAATCTTTGTGTGCATTACTTGCATAGAAGTAGCCACATTACTGAGTGAAGTTTTGCTAATTTCACTTGTGGTTCTTGGTGCAATGTTAATTAAAGTTTATAGAAGATTGAGCAAGTCTTTAATACCCACCATATTGGTTAAAGTGCCTTGAGCAAAGAAAATAAATTTCCAAATAAGTGCTCCAAGTAAGGATACATCACAATCACCAATGAACGACATCACACGAAGATCGTCATCATCGCGCACACCTTTGACCCCCCTATTCAATTTGGGCCTAGATCAAGATCTCTAAGAAAATAACTTCAAATATAAAGTGTTGGTCCTTCGAATATCTCTAAGTGATGTGAAAAGGGGATTCTTGCAACTCCATCATTTTCAACTTTTGGAGTATTGCAATGGACTCAAGTATGTCATGCCCGACTCAAAATTTCAATTCATAGGGACATTAATGGATTCATATAAGCAATCTTGATGGAAAAGGTTTCAAGGACCTTTACAAAAAGAACTATTGCAAATGACCTTCCTTATTAAGGAAAATGCTTCAAAGTGGAATTTTGTGTCAATTTATCAAGTGCAAAATTGTTTTATATCATTGATTGTGTCTTGTTGCTTGCCTTATTTATGTGATATTGGTGATTGCCTTTTATATGAGATTGCTTTAATTGGTTGTAGACTGAAATTGCTTGTATAAAAAAAGGCAATA
The DNA here is from genome assembly GCA_009831015.1 of Picea engelmannii. Taxonomy (NCBI): domain Eukaryota; kingdom Viridiplantae; phylum Streptophyta; class Pinopsida; order Pinales; family Pinaceae; genus Picea; species Picea engelmannii. The sequence continues at coordinate 150,506 of ML778703.1, forward strand.
TAATTAAAAATAGTCACTATGACACTCACACAAAGCTCTTTAAATGCCTTTATTCAATTTTATGTGGGTCTAGGACACAATCCAATTAAAAAGTTCAAAATTTATTATGACATTATCACATGAAATGGTGCATTCATCAAGAACATACAATCTTAATTTTCAAAAAAGGAAATGAGAGTATTTAAATTCCTCTTTCAAAATATCATCAACATTTCTATTTAAAAAAAAAAAAAAATTGAACTTCAACAAAACTCTTCATACAAATTCCCTTTATACTATCCCCTACAATGATATAGAATATTAAAAAACACAAATTTCTAAAATTCCCATCCAACTTCATCATCCAATATCTATTAATTCTCATGCCCCTCTTTACAAAATTTTGAAAAAGCATATAATCCTCAAAGACACGTTGTTTATATTTTATGCATTTCGGTCAAAATGACAATAAGGTATATTAATGACCCCTTCCCTATTACTTTTAACTCAACTAAACCACTTAAAGGTGATCTCAAAAACCTCACCTCATGCCTAATTCTTGTTACCATAAAGGGAAGGAAGGTTACTATGAAGATAAAAGAATATATTTTCCTCTTTCAATGTAGGATACTAGTGAATCTACTTAATTTGCAAAATAAAAGGCTTATACATATCCCTTGAAAATGCGGCACACATATTAGTCTCCCTAGACATGTTATGATTTGGAGTGTCTCTTTAATAGCCTATGGCTCAACAAATGACTGTAGCTCTATCATGCAATTTCTCTTTCCAACTATAGACGCTGGAATCAAATGCAAATGCGCTTAGAGATATCTTCACATGTTCATTACTCTTTAGGTCTTGCTCGTATGGTGTAACTCACTTCAAAGATTTTGTATTCTCCAAATTGGTTTTATCAAACTAGTCACTTTAGGAAGATCCTTATTTCATCTCTTATTTCATCTCTAGCATCAGAGTCTCCAGTGGGAACATGTATGGCTATGATGTTGAACATGTATGGTTATGATGTTTTTGTTTGTTTGGCTACTCTTAATAGGCCATTAATGAAAATATATTAAACCACATGCACCTCATGGATTTGTCACTTTATGGGTTACGTAGAGGAGTTGCTTTTTATGTGAAAAGAACTTAATATTCACCAAAAATTCCAATCAATTTGAGACTCCCACCAATCAGAAGAACTCTTGAGAACATTTCAAGAATTTCCAAACATTACACCCATTGAAATCTTTCCAATTGTATTGATAATCAAACATGAAGGATGTGAATGCTTCAAATAATAATCAACCAACTCTCAAAATGGCTCCCAACATCTGAAAATGTCATTACCATATCTGTTGCAAGGAGGCAATCAATGATTGTCTTTCTTTCTCCTTGAAAATTAGAAAATTAGTTTCAAAATAATTTGTGCTCTAATTCTTTGATACATTGTTTGCAATGCCTCTATTCTTTGCACCTATGGCTGAAAATGCACTCTACAACCTCTTGCAATACCATGGAGCAAAGTGAAAACATGTGTCTATTAATTTCCATTTCCCAAATGTGATAGAGAAACTTTAATAATAACTATCAATAGTTCAAGAATTCCCAAAACACGCATAAAAAAAATTAGGAATAACAACAAACTGAGTTGGTTCAAAGATTATAATGAGTGATCCTTGTATATTTCCACCTTGAATCATCGCAGATTAAAAACCATGATAATACCACCTCTTATAATTTGTATTACAGAAATTTAGAACATAAAACTAGGACACAATTACTTTGAAACATTTCCATAAAAAAAGATGGATTTGACTCATTGTTAAAACACATAGTAGTACCTTTAGCATGTGCAAGATGTTCCACATGTTCAAGAATGATAAATTGATTGTGACAACCACCTCACCATTTACATATCTTCCTTAACCAACAAGTTTTGTAAGATCAATATGTTAATTCATGTTTTTGTAGAAGATAACTTATTCAAAGAATTAATAACAAGCATATATAGTGTTTTTTATCATTTGATCATATGTGGCATTTGATATCAAAAACCTAATATAATAAAAAGATGGTATTTAATCATTTCATGAAATAACAAAAAAAAAACATAAGCCAATCTATTATATTCACATAATAATATACCATATATAGTACAACCATATAATAACCACCATATAACATTGAATAGTACATAATAAAAAAGGTTATAACCCTAAAACATAACTAAGAGCATGATACCTACATGATACTTAAAATAAGAATTGGATGCTAAGGTATACATCAAGGTAGTCAAGGACATAGGAGTATGAGCTAAACAATTAATGATTGGATTGTATTAAAATTCCACCTTATCATTCATAAGATAAGATAAGATAAGATCATTTTATCAATATCCAATGAATGACCACAAAGGATGGTTAATGGGACTGAAGAATACAACAAGTGTGGGTACAATGTGGGAGTGCAAAAGCATCTCCTAGATAATGCTGAGAATATCATAAAGAAAGAAACCCTAGGTCTAGTTACAACCAAGGAAAAAACATATATATAATTATCATATGTGTGATGATACAAAGTGGGAGTGTCCATGGTGGGAGTTGGACAACTCAATACTAGGTGAGAGAGGAAAATTTGAAGGTGAAGCCAGTGAGGTCAATGTCTCCTGGATATGATGAGGTCAATGTCTCCTGGATATGATGACCAATGGCGAGGGGGGCGACGGGGGTCGTGCTGGCTCACTGTCAGAGTCCTCGAGTACCATAGGGGGCTCTAGCTATATGATCCTGGAGGGGATGTAGGAGCGAGGAAGCTCAATTATCCTACCATCTGAGGTCGAAGGAAAGAAGCTCTAAATAGATCTCTGACTTCTATGATGGGGTTGAGGGGTGATCGGATGGGCAAGAGGTGCCTGGTTTTGAACCTGTCTGAAGTTGAACACTCTATCGCGACGAGGTTGTGTGGAAAAATGTATGGTCCTGCACCTATGAACCATATCAAACAAGTCGGTAGATTTCTAGGGGGGGGAGAGAATGGGCTCAAGGTCTCACCACTCCATGGTCTGAAGTAATTTGGAACTTGAACTGTTGTTTGTTGCTCCAATCTTATGGAAGGGCCTGGAAGTATGAGGTGATCCTCCTGGTCTTTCCTGGATGGGGGCGGTGTGCATGAGCTAGGATATGTGACGAAGAATCTCCCTAATGAAAAGAGATACGCACCTCTGATCCTGATATCTAAAGAAATTAGAGAGGGAGTCCCCCGAGTCTCTGTAGAGGCAGTAGTAACATCCTCGAATCTCATAGTAAACGAGGCACTGAAAAGTGAGGTGTCTCTCTATATCTTGCTCATGTAGGTGACACATATGGTAGATCTTATCAGTGCGTGGGATATGGTGATCAGTCTCTATTCGGAGTTGATGAGAACCAACCCAGATTTGTCCCAAAGGGATCCTGAGTGAATGCATCCAATGTCTATACGTGTATGGGGGGCGGACAATGATACCATCCTGCAACTCCATGAAGTGCTCTAAGTAGAATGACATCTTTGGGCCTAGCCTCATCGGGGGTGAGGTCCAGGTGACTTGGATATATAATATGTATATGTCCTCTCTGATATCTTGGTTCACTATCAGTCTAGTCAACAAGAGATGGGTCAATGCATCTAAGGAGCACCTAAAAGGGGAAAATCACTCTGAGGAGATGGTCATCCACTGGAGAAGTCGAGACGCCTATGAAAACCATCCTTGTGTGCGGCCCGTGGAATTATCTAAGGCAAGGGCCTATGAGGAGAAAAATGAAAGGTAGGGTAACCATTCCTTCCTGGAATCAGAGTCCATGAAAGATCTAATTCTGTGGATGAAGGAGATCAAGCGAAAGATAACCTTGAGGTGGAATGGTTGGACACCAAACTTTGCCTATATAATGAAGTATGGGACTGTACATTTTCATCTAATGATGCATCAGAGAAGAAAGGTTTAGAATCTCTCTAACTTATCCCAATCTGTCTATATCAATCTCGGTCACTAGATCTCTGAACCGTAGAGTATTGTGGGTTTGATAATCACCTCCATGAGCTAGAGTTTGGACGAGATGTCCTGAAACTGAACTTGGAAACATTGTCTCTCGATGAGGGCTAGGAGCCCATAACCTTTGTTGAGTCGAGGCTAGAGGGCTTGCAGCATACCAAAATGAGGCCTCATAAATTGGACCCCCAAGTAGGTGTAATTTCTGTTGATCTCAATTTCTTCCCCTCTGAAGTAGAAATGTAAGTCTGTGAGAGTGTGTTTTGAAGCATTGAATATCATGACCTTGGTTTTACCCAAATTGACTGTCAACTATCGGAGGTCACAAAAACTGGCTAGGGCATCAATCTGCCTTTGTAAGCCCTCAAGAGTAGAGGCCAATAGGATTAGGTCATCGTCGAAAAGGAGTAGGGAGATCAACACCTAATGAAGGAGGCAACCATCACCATCCTGGATGTGGTCGTGGAGGAAAGACTCTATCTCATCAATGTAGATTCTGAAAGAGTCGGGGAGAGGGGGCATACCTGTTTTACCCCAATGGTACTTTGAATGAAATCAGAGAGGCCATGAGCCAACTTGAGACATCCCATAATTGAGTCATATAATCTCATGATGGTTGTTAGGAGGGTCTCAGATATGTTAATGTCGTGAAGTCTCTGGAATAGAGCCTCATGTGGCACTGTATCAAATGCTTTTTGGAAGTCTACAAACCAACAATAAATCTTCGAAGAGCGATGATGGGCCTCCTCAATAATGGCTCTGAGTGTGAAAATGTGATCAGTTTTCTGGTAACTCGGGCGAAAACCTACCTGCCCTTTAGCTCTAAGATGGTGATGTTCCAAATCCACAGAGAGTTGTCGATGTAGAGTTGTGGCATAAAGTTTGGAGAATGTATGCCCCACCATGATAGTCCTATAATTATTTGGATTAGAACTATTGCTTGATTTGTGAATATGGTGAATGATGTTTCTTGTCCAGGAGTGGGGGAAACCTGAACATACAACATGGTTAAATAAATCAACAATTTGTGAGTTAAGGGAACAGATGCCACGCATAAGGACTTTAGCCTAGAGGCCTTCTTCATCTATTTCTCTGTTGGTGCTCATAGCTCTGGCTGCTCTCTTGATGTCCATCTCCGAGAAAAGATGGCAAGAAGAGGGCAATGAAGGGATGTGGGTGGGAGGTTTCCCAGGAATGTCGTAAAGGGAGGTTGTGTGAGAGAACATGTCTTGGGGATCTAGGTCGGGTGAGATGACACAATGTTTAGGGAAAAGGGTACACCAAAAGGCTTTTGAGGAGTGACGGAGGGATGCACAAATTTCATGTCTCCTCTAGGAGAGGAACATTTGCTTTTTTGCTATGAAGGAGTTGGCGATAGGTTTTACAAAGGCCGGGGGAGGATGAGGGGTCATGAGTGAGGGTGAAACGAAGTTGTTTGTGGAGGATTTTTCATTCATCGTCGAACCAATTATTCATGGGAAAAGAGCCAAGGGTGGGCTTATGTATATGTTGACAAGTAGAGTGGGGATAAGAATCAAGAGTTTCTTCCTCGAGAACCTTGGAGAGTATCTCATATTTAGTTGTGGTCATGTCCAATGATTTTAAGTGGGAAATGGAGGGGATAAACTCTTTAAGGCGAGTGGTGTATGAGTCAACGTAAGCTCTATCCAAAAAGAAGGTGGTTTGGGGTGGGTGGGGAAGGTGATGTAGAGGGAGAAAGTGAAAAGGGTGTGGTAATTAGGGAGGGGGGAAACAGAGAGGTGTTGGATGTGAGGGAGGAGATCCTGGTTGTCCAGAACGTAGTCGACCACGCTGCCCCCCCCACTATGTGGGAAGAAAGTGAAATCCTCGAATCCCGAAAAACACAAGATCCCATTCACAATCGATAGATCATGTGATTCACATAGCTATAAAAGGTGTCTCCCATATCCTGTGAGGGGCCCAATTCTGTCTTCTAAGTTCCTATGAAGGCCCACAAATCTCGACTCAATCTCCTGAAGGCAGAGTACATCCTCCACTCTGTCATGAAGGGGTACTTGTATGTCTCAGGTATGGGCATTGAAGTCACCTAGAACAATTACCTCCCCAAGAGTGGAATAGTGGGAAATGTTTATGTAAAGATCGAGAAATGGGTCTCCATCAGACTCATTATGACGTGCAAAGTGTGACGAGGCGAGGGGGAAATAAAAAACTGCAATGTACCTATCTCGAATTATGGTGCTATATTGATGAACCCGGACCCACAAAAACCTGGCATGCTCGTCGAATGTCACCATAGTAACCTAGTTGTAGAGGGAGTCTCGTATGAGACAAGCGACACACAAGGATCCTTTGACACTGTTGGACCTTGTCTCTTGTCTGCACAACCATACCCAATGGTAACCATGAATCTGAGGTGGTGTCCACATGGGGCTCACATGAGTCTATGTGAGGAAAAGGAGGTCACGAGACCCAATTGCATCATGGAGTGTGCTCGGTGAGGACACAAATGCACCATTACAATTTCAGCAACCAATGGAGATGGTGGGCAATCTCTCTCGAACATGTCCCCCATCTAGGCGAGAATTCCATTTGGACTAGGGGCGAGAGTACCCCAGAGGGGAAGAGTCCCAAATGACGACCACAAGGTCACAAATGACTGCCCACTTTCCCTATTTTCGTGTTGTTGTGAACAGATCCCTAGAGTGTTTAAGTTTTGCATGTTGGGTCCTGGTGAGGTATGCATCAAAGAAAATCTTATGTGTGGTTGGGAGAGAAATCAATTGTCTTTTAGCCCGAAGGGCTCTAAGAAGATCCTCTAAAGACTAGAAACGAAGGATCCTCATAGATTTTGGGATATGCCCATGAAATATCTTTCAATGAAGAATATATGAAAGAGTAGGATGATACATCTTTGTTACTTGCATTGTGATAATGTCCAAAACAAACATGTAAATATTATAATAATCGGGACATCTAAAGATGTGAGATATGATTTTATTGCATGTGGCTTTTACACAACTCTTCAAAATCTATTTAAAAATATTTGTGCATCTTCTAAAGGCAAATGAAAACCTAAAATCTAAGATTAGGCAAAAAGTGGTTATATCTACATGACTATTTGAGTAGATACAACCAAGTTGAGATTTGTATATTTATTCTAAGAATTTTGGCCTTTGAAAAAACTATTAAAAGTGCAAGTTTCTTTTAATTGGGATGTATGGGAATAATTAGATAAACTTTTAAGTATAAAAGGAAATTTGTGTAATCATTAAATTAGTTATCATTACCATTAATCTTAATTTAAATTATAATTTATTCATTATTCATACACATAAATTTGCTGTGAGGTGGTATTTGGGTTCATCAAAATTTCTAAAAGGATTTTTTTAGCTTTAATTAGATTAGAATTTGATGTGAGGTGGTCTTTGGGTCCATAAAAAATTCTAAAAGGAATTTCTTAGCTTTGAAGAAGATGATTTGAAGAACAAAGTGAAATGAAATTATGAAAAGTTATAAGGGTTAAATTTAAGAAGGAAAATTAAAGAAGAGAATTTGAAGAATAAATTGAAATGAAATGATGGAATTGAGGAAATAATAATCTAAATTATAATTAAGTATATGTTCACAAAATTGTTTGTGTTAAAGGTGGAATTTAGACTACTGATATAATAAGATATGTTATAATAATATAAAATGATATAATCATTTTTAATATGAATTAGTTGAATCATGAGATATAATTAATAAGGATTATGATTGGTAATTATCTTTGGTATATTAGTTTTGTAAGCTATATGGATGGGGTATTAGTTTTATACATAAAATATGAGTAATGATGGATTATAATTGGTAGTAACTTTTAACTTATTGATTTTGTAGGTGATGTGGATGAACATTAATATTATATATTATTTTTTTATTTATATGAAAATTAATATTTTTCTTATTTAGAAAGGAAAATAATTAAAATAATGTTTAAAAATAAAAGTCATTATTAAGTTGAATAAAACTAAGAACAAAACCAAAAGATACTAACACAACCTTCATTCTCATAACAAAAATTTAAAAATAAATAACAATATAATTATGTAAAAATAAAGAAAATATTATACACAAACCCTTTTTTTAAAAAGGGATAAAACTACTTTACTAAATTTGTTGTTTACTTAACTATTGTTGATATGGGAAGTCAATTGGATTTAACTTGGGTGGTTGGCACAATTGGTTATTAACCTCTCCACTTAGGTTTAAATTTCGTAAGTGACATACTCCTTGAAAAAAATTATTGATACAAGACAAAAGAAGAAAATAATAATTAACTCACTAAACTAAACATTAAAATAATTCTTTTTAAAAAAATCAAGGTTTTAGGACAACATTATAAAAATTAGAAAATTGCTTTAAAAAAGTATTAAAATATGTAAAAAAAAAATAAACTCACATACTACACTAAGCATTAAAGTAATTCTTTTTAAAAAACCAAGGTTTTATGAAAACATTGTAAAAGTAAGGAAATTGCTTTAAAAAAATCAAAGATTCAAAAATGTAAGAAAAATTATTAAAAATGCTTGTTACCAAAATAAAAATGGTTTATTTTGATAAAAATTATAAAATTAATCTTTTAAAGTGTTTTTCATTCAATTAAATGAGATTATTTATGACAACGTGTTTTTCTTTCAATTAAATGAGACTATAAAAAATCAAGGTTTTATGACAACATTGTAAAAGTGAGGAAATTACCTTAGAAAAGTTAAAGATTCAAAAATGTAAGAAAAATGATTAAGGATGCTTGTTTGGAAAATAAAAAATGGATTAATTTGGTAAAAATTATAAAATTAATATTTTAGAGTATTTTTCTTTCAATTAAATGAGACTATAAAATTAATTTTTTTAGAGAGTTTTTCTTCAATTAAATGAGATTATGAAGGTTTGGAAGGATATCATTCTATGTGAGTTGTGAGTGTTTGATTAAAATCATTTTAAATTTATTTTTGTCTAGGACTCAAATATTGTTTCCCAAAGTAAATGAGATTTGGAAACCTTTTATAAAGACAAAAGATTAAGTAAGATCAAACTTTAAATATAACGAAAAGTATTGTCTATTAAGTTGTAATCTAATGGAAACACACACACATTACATTATATTAATGAATAATATAAGCTTTGTGGGTTAGCTAGAGTAGTTGAGTGTTGTGAATTACAAGTAGAAGGTCACAGCTCAAATCCCTGGATTCCTCTGTAGATATTATAATGAACTTTACATATAATGAAAATTACTTCCCATCAAGTTGTAGTCTAGTGACAATACACACACTCTACATTACATTAATGAATAATATAAACCGTGTGCGTTAGTTTGAGTAATTGAGTATCGTGAATTACAAGCAGGAGGTCATGAGGGCAAATCCCCAAATTGACTATCTCTGTAAATATTGATTTTCTGTACATCAAAAAGAAAATAATATATATATATATATATATATATATATATATATATATATATATATATATAAAAGATTCAAATTTTATTAAAAAAATATTTGAAAAATATAAAAGGTAAAAACAACTAAGGAAACTTTAAATAAATGCTGCCAAAGAGCATAGCATTTTTATGTATTTCACATCATAAAACATGGCATACTCATTCTATAAACACCGATTATGCCAGAGAAACCAAGAAATCTGAGTAAATTAGAAGTCTTAGCAACAACATTCATCACAAGGAAAGTAAATTTCAGAAAACAAAAAGAACGCTTCGTTATCCATCAAGAGAACAATTTAAAGAGTTACAGGTAGAGAGAAATACGGTCGTCTCTTGAAGTTGCACCCTACCACTGCAGCAAGGATTTCTATATTCTTTTCTGGAATGTGTCATGTTGATATCAGCCTTCTCTTCGTTTTCCTCGTTTCTATCACTATTTTCCCCCCTTCTCACTGCTGGAGGAAATGTCCAGTTAATACATTGAGAATGATGACTCACGGGTTTGAGAGTTATTCTCACATGGATTCATCTTTTCTTTTAATAATTATCTCTTTATTTATTTTTAGATCCCACTACGGATCAATGATACTGCCATGTGTTTTGTTTCACTGATAATAGAATTCACTCATAAGAATACGAATATCATACATCCCTGTTAACCATATTACATAATCTGCTGCTGGAAATAGAAAAACCTAGACACCATGCCCAACAGGACAATAAAGTATACAAAGAGACAAATTAAGTGAGGATTGAAACACTCTTTGCTTGTTTTTCAAATTAAATTTGCCCAGACAGTATAAGGTTTCAAATTGCACTTCAATCATAAAGTGGGTTTAAGTAATCAGACCATAAATGTTTAACCAATTTGGTTTAGCTTGAATGGTTATCAGGAATGATTGTTATCCTCTCCATCCAGGTACAATTCCCATAAATGACATGTTAAGCTCATAATGAGTATGTTGTAATGGCTTCAAGCCTATATGTATTGAAAAGTTCCCTTTGATTCAATTGAAGAGCAAAGCAATTGTTTTTCCGAGAAAAATAAAAAGACCATAAAAAAATCCCCTTCTAAGCTCCTTCATTCTCTGTTACCAACATTGTGATATTATTGCCGTTTTGAGGGTTGGTGATATTATCGGCTGAAAATATCACGATATTTTCGAAAATAGCACGATAATATCGCGATTTGATGGAAAATGTCGCAGACAGTCATGGATTAAAAGCCAATTTTGAGTTTTAAAGTGCCATTTTGCAAACAAAGTGTGGGGTTTGCACAGCAAAGTAGCAAGGGCTGAAAACGTAGTTAAGGAGGCTAGTAATATACTAATTAATGGTAATATTAAATTCTTAAAGTAAAAGTGACATTCTCCTTTATCTTTCATTTTCATCATTTTACTTAAATTTTTAACATTGCCATTAATTGTTTCAGATGTTTGAGAGTGGTTCCAACCTCATTGGACTTCATATGAAGAAAGTAAAATTTTAGATCCCATTCAAAATTCAGCAGACTTAATGGTTTTCAGGATTTCAAGATTGACAATATTGCAACATTTCCACTAGATTCTATCATGTATGAGAGTATGGAACTGACATTTAGTCAAGAGCACCAAGCCCTCTATGTACCTCGATGTTGGTGGCATTGATTGTTGAACTCTTTTGTCATGAATCTAGTAAAAATGTACCCTTCACTCAAGTAAAATCACTTATTAGGCATGTTAAGATTTTTTTATCTTATTTTAATGTTTAGAGGGTGACATTGATGATGAGGATCCTAATATAGGCAACGATTTTGATGATATGTAGTTATTTGTTGTAGCGTGCTTTTTTTTGGACTCTAGAGGCCATTTACAACCTCTTTGTTGATGTATTTTGGTTCAAAGATGCATTGCACTTGGTGTTATTTTGGTTATATGCACCCTTGTTATTTACAAGAGAAACTTTGCATATTTGTGTATAATGGTTTGGATTCATATGGATGCACATGAATATATCTTCACAAACTCCACAGAGCGAGTTGTACTTGGTAGTAGCACCAGTAGAGGACACCAGAGTCTAGATTTTTCTTCTACAGTACATTAGAGTCCAATGCCAGCCCCATGACCTTGTTCCTCTAAAGGAAAATCCATTTCTAGAGCCATCACCTTCGACCATAAAAGGGGCAGAGGGAATTGTTAGTTTATTTATCTGATTTCATTGTAGATAAATCATGATGATGAGATACATTTATTGTATTTTTTGATGATATTTTGAGGCTTTAGAGTCAGGACATGATTCAGTGTTGATCTGTGATGCATTCGAGTTTACTAGACATCTTATACATCTTATATATGAGTTCTCTTTTCATATT